>JAPYZO010002253.1:0-27358 GCA_030522905.1 Torymus flavipes
GCCATTAATAGAAGNNNAGAGAGAGAGAGAGAGAGAGTTCAAATTGATTGGTTTTAAAATTTAAGTTTAATTTATTAAGCGCGCGCCGATTCATTATTCAATGGGCTGAAATCTATTGCCGCTCTCGCTCGCTTGCTAGCGCGCGAGTACTTAGCGATCAATACGTCGTCCTGCTGTGCGTATACGCGACGCGCTCGTTCCCGGCTAGCTAGCTAGCTAGCTCAAAATGATAATTAGAGCAATATATCAGCCGGGTGTCTTCTGATCCTGACGTCGATTCCTTATCCTTCGCGCTCGGTGCACGCGGCAAAAATACGCATTTTAACGAGATATTATAGTTTAGCAACGCTTGCGATTAGGCACAATTACAGGACGGCCGTTCACCCTGGCACTTAAGTTTATCCTCGGTTACGGGGAGAAAGAATGCAGCCCCGCGGGCCAACTATAATTGCGCGCTCGAAATATTCCAAAACTTAATTCTCCACTCGCGTATATATTTCGCAGGCGCGATAATCCACAGAAGTCCGGCAGCAGCAGCCGGTGTGTCTTTTATTCACAAGATCGTTTGTTCGGCAAACAAGGCGTGGGCGGTAGCAGGGCTCGCGCATAATTATCCAACCGCGCTCTGCCAAAACACGCGGCGGCCGTGGGGTAACGAGATAAACCGTTAGGAGGGTAGGGCCCAAAGAAAATAGCAGCGCGGCAGCTCTCTCTCTCTCTCTCTCTCTCTGGGATGGGCTTATACCGCGAGCAGAAACAACAAAGTCTACCGCCGCCGTCGTTGCCTCGTGTGACATTACTGCAAATACGGGAGAGAGAGAGAGGGCGAAGCTTCTTTCGCGGGTACTGGCGGCTGCGGGAAATGAGGATTTCCGCTGTGGCGATATTTCGTGGATAAGGGGGGAGAGATTCGCTCTGCGGGAAACGACGGGGGCGGAGGGACGAAAATCCTCGTCGCTGCATGCTCTTGGCAATTTTGCGCGGGTGCGTTGACTTTTCTTCGGGCCGCTGCTGCTGCTGCTGCTGCTGCTTTTCTTCGTCACGTCGAGACCCTATAATTGTTATCGCGGTTTTGAGGGCAAGGGATCGTCGTTCGTTGCAGGACTCTAGCTTGTCTGGGCGTACATTGCATTGTAGAATATATTAATTCGGTTGATATTTTAGTGTGCGGAGTCGGAACGGCTAAAAATGCGCGCGCCGCGGTTATTTCGGTGCGTTGCACGGGTCAAAGGTTGGGTCGACGAACTAAATAAGGGTCGCGCGCGAGGGCTTTTTTCGCAATGTCGGTTTTTGCGATATTCTATATAAGAGTAGGTGAATTATTGACGCAATTGGCCTGCTTTCGGTGAGCTGTACCGTTGTTTACACTTTAATTACAACTTTATCAAGTTACAGTGCTCGTATATTCTTAATTAACATTGTTTTACTTTGGAGGCTTCAAAAGTCGTTTATCATGTTCGTCCATTATTCAATCCAGTCTACCACGCTGAAAAACAAAATACTTTTCGCGTATTTAACTCTAAGGTCACTCTACTGACTTCGCGTATAGGTCACTCGTGCTCCCTTATTAAGCAGCCATCGAGAATTCGCTCGCACCCTTCTAGCTCGACTCCTCGGCTTTCGTGAGGGCATTACCGAAGAGGGGCGGTCTCTCTCGTGCAGTTTCATTTTTTTAGAAAAGCAGCAGCCACTGCTGCCTGCGTGTCGTGCAATTCCCCGCGGGGTAACGCCTGCGAACGAACGATCGATGCCGGTTGCGCTCACGCGAGTGCCGCGAGTGTGTGTATACGTGCCGAGTAGGCGCGAGTTTCGAGTCTTACAGGGGCGCGGAGGCGTTGGGATATTTTTCGGAGAGAGCGTTGCGTGGTAATTGTTTTTCCTAAGAGAGAGGGTTATCGGTGTACGTTGATAAATGGCGAATTGTATGGGTGGATTGCGCAGGCGGTGTGGTGATTTATTAGGTGAGCGGGGTATCTGAATGTTCTGCAAAAAGGATTTTTTTATTAGGGTTTTATTGAGCTTTTTTTAAAAAGTTTTAAAGACGGTTTTGGTGGGAATATAATCGATTTTAACTGCATACACCGTCAAGTTAAAACTGTCGAGATCGTAATATCGACACACGGATGAAAGAAACATACGGGCCATCTTATTTTAGCTTACGATCTCTCCAGCTCACTCAGTGGGTTACGCATCCGCTACGTATATATTTCCGCTTCGAGGCCGAGTCAATTAACAAGCCATTCCGGACACGTGTTCCTTCGGCTTTATCCCTTCGATCGCTAGTCCTTCGACGACGCGTCGCTCATCTTGCTAATGACGCGATAACGTGCTGGTGAGGTAGAGGGGCGCTTATCGACGACTTTCTGCCTCTCCAGTCGCAACTTTTCTATAAATTTCAAAAAGCCAGCGCTCAAGAGGAAAAAAAGAGAGAGATAGGGATCGGCTGGTAGTGGTGTAACAGCGCAAAGAAAGGAAAAGCCCCGTCCGCCGCCCCGGGAAATCTTCGAGATTCCTATCAGTGGACGGGGGGAGAGAAACTTTTGGCTCTCGAGAATGCCGAGCTTCGGAACTCGCGAGAGAGAGAAATTCTTCGTTTCTTGGGAAGAACGCGAAAAAAAACGGCCGCACAGTCGTTGGTCGTTAATAAAGCACTTGCAGGTGAGCGAGAGAGAGAGAGAGAGAGAGAGAGAGAGAGAGAGAGAGAGAGAGAGAGAGAGAGAGAGAGAGAGAGAGAGAGAGAGAGAGAGAGAGAGAGAGAGAGAGAGGGAGAGAGTGAGAGAGAGAGAGAGAGAGAGAGAGAAAGAGAAAAGGACTCACTGAATTATTTCTGCTCATTAATTGGAGCGAGCATGCTCAGAACATCCGAAGCGCATCGATACCGGCCCAGGTTAATGAATTCCAAGGGGTCAGCGTATGCAGACGCGCTTCATTCGCGTATTTTCGGAGCGCGAGAGCTCGTATATATTATGCATCCCGAATACGATCGTAGTACGCGAAGGATTCGTCGACGGGTATCAGGTGTAACCCAGTTGCAGTACCTGTACAGAGCGTTGAAAATAGACGCGGCCGAGTAATATTCATCGGATGCTTAGTCCCGGTTGTAATAAAATCAAAAAAACGACAATGAAGAAAATGATTCGTTAGGGAAAATATCGTTGTAGCCCGAAATATCAGAATCCAATCGATATTCCGGTTCGTGTAGACGAAGCTGATTACAGTTTGGCGTCCGAATCGCATTACCCAAAATTTTAAAGACAAACGACGAGCGACTGACAAAGGTTTGATCATACACACATACACGCACTGCACCCTACACACATTTAGCAGACAACTCAATTTTCGAAATCAATTGAGGCCGCTCGCTCCCGGTAATTAACCCCAACGAAATTTTGGCGCCCAACCAATTTCGAAAACAAACTCGCTCGCTCTCTCCCGGGCGTACACTCGCGACACGCAATCCTCAAACGTATCGTTGCACTAGCGCGAACTCCGTCTCTGAACTCTCGGTCCGACTTGAGCACAGCTGGAGGGCAAACAAAAAAGAGAAAGCGACGAGTCCCCGGACACAAAACAAGGCGAAAGAGAAGCTCGGTATAATTCCGCGTATTACCCACAGTAGCTGCGTACCGGCGCACGATAATTATGCAATGGTACCGCAGCCCACCGGCGGCTACTATATAGTGGCGAGCGGCTAATCGCGTTAAAACGCGGGTGAACGCACGAACAATGGCACCCGATGGACAGCTGCGCCTGCGCGGCCCAAGTTTTTCCCGTAAATACACATTAGAACGTCATTTTACAAAGACTGGACCGTCCGGTACAAGACACTATCTCCATGTGTACAGCTATACGTGGTTATATATGTGTGTGTGTGTGTGGGTGGGTGGATGTGTGTACGCGTTCGTCTCGGCTTTAATGCGATACAACGGCGCTGTAGCGTGGAGCTGCGCGAGGCGCCCGGGGTTTATGATGACGAAGAGCACCTGCGGGAGCTACCGCTCCTCTCTCCCTCTCTCACTGCAATTTCCTCGCGGTGCGAGAGCGTGTATGTGTATGCACCTGTTCCGCGTCAGGCTGACGCGCTGGCGTTGTACGCGGATTTGCGAGCGTGTACGTGATGTTCGTCCCCCTCTCCTTCCCCCCTTCGTCCTCGCCAACCCGCCGCGATCCTTTTTCCACAGGCCAGGCTCTACACCCGTGTCTATCCCACGGAGCGCATATTCTAGGCGAGTATGCGGTAACCTTGTGTGCATGTGTGGGTGGCTGTGTGTGTGTGTGTGTGTGTGTGTGTGTGTGCGTGAGCTTCGAGTATACGGCGTTCCCCGCATAGCTGTGGCCGGCGTCGTGCTGGTCTTGGAAAAAATTTCGTGATTGCCATGTCGTGAGATCCGGCCGGTAGTTTGACTTTGATCTGTCAAAGTAGGGCGGTAACGTAGGGTGGGGCCACTTTGGGATCAGCGGAAGGCGAGAAAAGTCGTGTATTTTTTTTCTCTTTCTTTACCATTTAGTTGGAAAATAATGTCGACCGGAGTAAGGCGTCAAGATCGAGTGGCTCGATTTCTCGTTTTAATTGTGAGATTCTAGAACTGTGCTGGTATAATTTTCATGCACGGATAAAGAATCTCAGCGAGGTATATATACGCCAGATACAATCTGCGTGCGCGTATAATATACCTTGAGATTGGTAACGGCGATACTTCTCCCAGAAAACATGAATATTCAGCGGTCCTCCGCGGCGAGCCGATGACCACGGATAAGCTAATTTTTTACCTGCTTCGCCCACGATTCAATATGCTTGCGGCTATTGTTTCGCGATTATCGCGCGTATAAAGAAACCCATTTTCCCTGCGAGCACAAAGCTCTTTCTCCGGTGACCGTCACGCAAAATTACCGTGTGTTGGTATACGAACGCGCAAGACCACTGCTACTGCCGCGATATTTGTTTACACCGGCTGCTAGTAGTCGGCCATTACATTGTCCCGGCAATTTTCCTTCCTCTACTTCTCGCTCGCGCGCGCGAGACGAATGGCGTTATAGGGCGGTGCGATTCGCCTCGACGGTCGGTCGAAACGAGGGGGGCGGAATCGGTAATTTTTTCGGTCATTTTTCCTCTCTCAAAGGCCGGCATGTGCCAAAGCCCCCCCTCGCCCCCCCCCCGCTCTCTCTCTACGACGCAGTTGCACGTAATAGCGGGATTTCTCGAGTCCGCCTTTCTTCTTTCCTTTCTCGCGGGTATGCATACGTAAGCGCACGCTCCTCTGTGTGTATACGTGCGTTCTCTTAGATGGCTGCATATGTGTGTATGTCTGTACGTGTAAGGGCGTTTGCATTCCGTGCAAGTGCATACACCCGCGCGCGTGTGTATTTTGCATGTTTGCGTATGCGGGAGTGTGTGTATGTGGGTGTGTGTCGTGCTCGAGCGCAGTTTCGATCGTTATTCGAATCGCCGTAATAGCACTCGAAGCGGGCAAAGAGAAGAAAGCCGAGGAGCGGCCGCGCGCAGGAAACAAGTGCAGAGAGAAAGGGAAAGAAGGCGAGAGAGAGAGAGAGAGAGAGAGAGAGAGAGAGAGAGAAAGAAGGAGAAAGAAAGATCGAGGGTAGATAGGAAGTAGGTGAAGGTGAAGCTCGCTACCAGCGGCGACGGTGGCGGAATAAAATTTACTTTGTCGTGTGAGAGGGGGGGGGGCGCCGAGTAAAATCGAAGTAGGTGAGAGATCTTTTCTATCGAAACACATCCACACACACACACACACACACACACAGACACGTACATATATCTACCGACTAAGCCGGCAAAGTGTCACGGAGAGTCGGGGCGAACCGCGCGCGTGGGATTTTCAGGAGCGATTTTCCACTCTTATGCCCGACGCGCGCCGAGTCCGTAGATAGGATCTCCGGCCCAGATACGCGCGAGATCCGCGAGATAAGACTAGTTTCAGCTTCTCTCTCTCCCTCTCTTTCTCGGCGGAGGGTTAAAGAGCCGGGAGTCTTGTTAGAAGCGAGAGGCACGTTTCCGCGATCGTTATTGCGATCGCAAATAAACTAATCGGGCCGGAAAGGAACGAGCGCGCCGGCGAGTAGTCGATGGGATGCGCGAGCGCGAGGCTTTTTTCCCGTTATCGGGTGAGAGAAGAGTAGAGGAAGAACGAGAGTTATTTTTTTCAGTGGGAGGAAGGAGGGGTATTGTTTGTGAAAGGTGATGAACGATGTTGAAAGTTTTAATGAACTTTTTTTAGGTAATTTAATAATTGTTCTCATTCGGTGGGAAATATGATAGCAGAAAATAAGAAAGTTTATCGCGATGTGGTTGTATTAATTGAGTTGCGTGCTTCAATACTTTTTATTTTTCTTCACTATTGTACTTGAATTTCGATAATTTCGATAATAATTTCCATCATAAAGTGCAGCTTTTTCGGTCTATACAGTAGTGACGAATATTATAGGTGCCATGAAATATTAATAATGCGATTTTAATTACTTTATCGGGCATAAAAATTCTATTACCAATAATTTTCGAATAAAAATCAATTAACCGGAAGCTAGCTACATCGATCACCGAAGGCTATTAAACCTAATTAAAAGGAAAAGGTGATTTCCGTAACGAACCATCACCTCGTCAAAGCTCGCGTCTCCCCGTTTATCCAAGACAAAAACACTTGTAGCGTAGGCGAAAAGGGAAGAGCAGCTCGTAAAACGATCCCAAAAATAGCGCTGGCCCACAAAACAGTTAATTAAAAGACTCGGCGCGATAAACGCGAGTAAGCCCCCCGAGAGAAAGAGTGCAAAGAGAGAGAGAGAGAGAGAGAGAGAGAGAGAGAGAGAGAGAGAACTCCGCCCTCGAAAAGAAAAAAAAAGAAATCGCTTGCGTTCGCAGAAAAGACGTAAACACAGAGACAGAGAAGAGGAGAAAGACACTCGCTGCTGCTGTGGTGGGAAAATACATGGAAATGTATTCGCCGCGGAAAGAAGCGTCGACGGGGATATTATAAGGGTGAAAAGCCCGCCGCGGCTGTCGCCGGTTAAATTATGCCCCCGCGCCACCGTCGCTCGCAGTTTATTCAGATTGTCGCGATGCAGACACAGCAGCAGCCCCTTTCGCCTGCGTGCCACATGCATATTCCAAAGACGCGCGCGCCGGACGATCGCGTTTTGTAATTCCGAGGGTCGCGGGGGAGTCTTTTTTTTGTCCCGCGTGTCTCCCGCGCGGAGATAAGGGCGATTATGTGGGAGAGTGTAAGGGAGGAGAAAGACGTGGAAGGCTGCAGCATACGTGAGATGCATGCTAGATTCCCGGAAAGATGAGCTATCAGCGAGGTGAGACGGAGATGCATGGGATTGGCCATGTTTGCCGAGTTGTTGACATTTTTATGATGCGCCGCAGAGTCGCGTGAATTATTGGATGTAGCTGTAGTAATTTAATAGAGTTGGAAGGGAAAAAAGAGCAGAGGTATAATTGGAAATTGTTCGTAAACAAAAGAAAAAAGGTAAAACCTTAATGCGGCCGAGCCTGGAATTCGTACGTAAAACGAGTATGTAAAGTATGTCCGACTAAATCCGAGCATATTCTACTTAAGCATGCATTTACCCCGGATACGCTAACCCATGTAAATTCATGACTCTAACCGTATTTATTTAGTTAACCCTATTCTCCGACCGTATATTTCTTCAAAATACGAAACTAAATCAGCGCTCTAATTTTACAACCTTTCCGACCCATGAAAAAATAGACAGAGAGATGGAGAGAAAAAAAAAAGAGAAAAGGAATGAAGAAAAGGAAGAAGAAGAATTCGCATATTTTAAACTCGCCGTAAGTACGCAACTGCAGGAGGAGGTGGAATATGGGGGGAAAATTTAACGTCCCTTATAAGTGGCTTTTTATCCAAATTGGATTTATTCAAAAAGTCAGCCAAAGTTCATTTTCGCTTTTATGCGCTGGAAAGGGCCTGGAAGAGAGAGAGAGAGAGAGAGAGAGAGAGAGAGAGAAGAAGAAGTTTTCACTTAAACCAAAGTTGCGCGCGCGATTCCCGCACTTTTACGGGCGAGCTAAAAAATATCTCTCCCGCTCTTCGGGAAATTTCAGAAAGCGAAAGAGAGAAAGGGCGGAGAGTTAACGCGTGTATATATACGTATGCGTGCGCGCGCGCTTTCTCACTCGAGGATGCAATTTTAATATGGCAGGAAGGGACTGCCGCCGCCGCTGCCGCCGCGCTCGCTGCTGTTTTTGTTGTGAAAGTCGGCGATGTGGCTAGGAACATTATTTATGCAGCGTTGGCGCGCGTGCGGATGCGTACGAATATTCAGACACGCGAGGCTTTGCTCGGAAGAGATAATTAAAAACTTCGTATATCAGCAATGCTGCGAATTTTGACGACTAGGAATATTTTTTTTCTTTCCCATTCTCGTGATTCGCGGTTCGTTTTCGGGAGGAGTGGCAGCGGTGGAGCCGGAGCTCTTTGTAAAATGAAATTAAACGATTCATAAAACATAGGCACGCTCGGAGGAAAAGAGGGAAGAAAAGGCGGCAGCGGCGCTTTTTCTCCGGGATGTAGATGTGAAAGTTCATTCGTTTTGAAGAGAGAGAAGTAGAATGGAATATTAACAATGGTGGTTATGATATTTGGGGAAGGAGTTTCGCGAATGAGTAATGGAGGGAAATTTTAATATCGCAGCGCGGTCATGTTTGCGACGGGCAATTTTTTCATAACAACGCGCTGCTTATTCGTTGTGCATTATATGTTATGTTCCAAGCTGTAATGAAAATAGCTTGACTTTCCATTAATTTACAGGAATAATTCAATTACTAATAACGAAGTGCTTATTATTTATACATTATTTGCTCCACCGACCCTGCGCTAGCTTAACAATGTGGCTGTGTTTTTTCTTTACCTGGCGTGGTGTTGCGTTTTTGCACCCGCATTAATTATAACCAGCGCATTATTCCAATTAATCGCAAACTTTTCATCCGCAAAACCAATGCGGCACAATCGTTACGTCAAATACAAAGAACAATAACGCCCCGATCCTACGTCTAATTAGCGGTAAAAATAAGAAAACCCCGGAGCTGGAACAGGATTTTCGCTACCGACTGAAAAAAATAAAATGCGATTCGACTGCGAGGAGCGCCGCACAACCGGGGCTACACGATTTATCGTCCGTACAGTGCCGCGTGATCTATACATACGCGCAGCGAGAGAATTTATGCTCTTACCCCCTTTTTTTTTGCCCCGTTCATTCTGCTTTTTTTCCGCCGCGTATTATCGACGACAGTTGCGGTCGCCCTTTCCACCCCCTCTTTTAAATACGTCACACAGCCTTGCCGAATTATTCGCCGCGGACGAATCGACGTGTGTATATTTGCGGAATTCCAAAAATTGGCCTCGCATTTTTTCGTTTCGCGCCGCTTTCGGGCTTAATGCTGGTTTATGCGCGCCTGTGCGTTTGTTAGTCAAGCTTTTACAGCTCGAATAAATATGTTTTTCCAGCCGGACATTTTTCCCGTCAATACGCGTGTGTGTGTTTCATTCAAGGTTGTAATAACGAGCGTCGTCGAGAGTCGCGTGTATGTAAATTTAACGTTTCTTTCATAGCCCTCGACCCGCATCCGAGAGTTGTAAACTTTAGCGAACATTAAAAACGTTACTTCTTTAGCAGCTAATCACACACCCAATTCCGGATGATTAATTTTTTTTATTTCCACAGCCGCACGCGAATGGCCGAAATTTGGCATGTATATCCCTCGCGTCTTAATTAAATGACCAACGAGTGGGTGGTGGCCGTCGCGTCCGCCCGTACCGAAATTTATTACCGGCTCGTTCTGATCAACGATTCGTGCGGGCGCGCTCATGTACACACGTAACGACTGTTTTAACGCGTATCGCGCGTAATCAAAACCCGCGTATCGATGCCGAAACATGCGACGAGGTGAGCGAGGCGAGAGGAAAACTTCCGAGAGAGCGCGAGATCGCTATCGTGAACATTAGGCTCGCGTTTTGTTTCGTTCACACGCTATTTTTTATACCACGGTTAGCCAAAAACTTTCTGCCGCTTTATATTCGGGAGTTATATATGGCGCCGGCCGTTTTACGGCGCTGGGAGCTAAAGCGCTTTACGACCTACGAAAAAAATGTAAATGACTAATTACGAGATGGGCTTGAAAAGAGTAACGATAGTTACTAGCCGATATAAAAGCAGCCCTGTGCTTGCCGAAAAACGCACACACAGACGCAAGCGGTGAACAAAGGGAGGAAGACGGAAAAATCGGCAAATAAATCTAAATTTAATTATCAATAAAACCCGCGAGGCCGAGGCTGCGCAATCTAAACTCAACACCCAATCATAAAAACGTTTATGTCCTGCCGCTGCTGCGCGAAATTCGGTCGTCCGTTATGTATACGTATATATACGACGCACATATCCCCCGGCGTTATATGTAGCAGTATACGCGCATACATATACGTATGTATATATAGGTACACAGAGAGCTTAGTGGAGTCATACTCGTGAATTCCGGGGCTTATCGCAATTACGCATAATAACTCCTTATCGGCCGCCTTAGCCGCAATACAGTCGTCGTCCTCGTCGTCGTCCTCGTCGTCGTCCTCGTCGTCGTCAGCGCCGTCGTATTATGTGGCCTCCCGATGGGATCATTGGTAAATACGAGCACCAAGAGGGTGAGTAGGAGGGAGATGATCGGCCAGGCCTGATTAGAGGAAGGGGGCGGCTTTATGAAGAAAATAATATCCCCCTAACGAGGGAAAGTAATTACGCAATGGCGTGCACGAAATATACGGCGCGACATCGGACCGAGAGCTAGTGTACACATACACACACGGGTCTACATTTTTGCTCCCGTTCGAGGGTCGTCACGTGACGCTAGTGCCGCGCGTACGATGTCGCCGCTGCGTTGTGTAATCTCCGCGCGCGCGCGCGCAGTGAAATTTCAGACGAATTTATCAGTGCTCGAGTTTTCTCTTTGTGTGTATGTATTATATGTGTGTCACTGCTATACTGCCCGCCATTTTTCACCTCTCCGCGTCCGCGCGGATTTTCAAGTGTGTGTTGTGTACGCGGGCGTTAGTGCGTCGCCGGGCCGTTTTTCTCTCTGAACGGTGTATGAAATCTGATAAAGCGATATTTTACGCGCGTGGGAGGGTGGCGGAGTCGCGTAATTTCGCCTAATCTGTTTTGGCAAAGTTCGATATCGCCGCGCGAATGAATTCTGAGCTTTTATTAGGAATTGTTTTCGTTAACGAGTTTCGCATTATGTTGAGTTTATGGGGCCGGGTTAACGTATAGAGAGTATAGTTTATTGTTTATTGAAGCGTTAATTGTAACATAATTTGAGTGTGTAATTTATTTGTGTAAAATGAATTCAAGACAAATCGTATACGAGTGTTGTTATCGAAGGATGTAACCAAAAGCTACAGGGGTGTTATAATTTAAGCAAAATCTCGTAATACGTTTACAACATTATTAACGCACTCAACAATAACAGCTCGAATCCAGTAACGTTTCGAGAGCGCACCATAATCTCTTTATCCTCCCATGCCCCAACGGCAAAACTTATTTTTCCAAACATAATCTTTCAGCAATTCCCTGAAAGTAACTTTTCATAACACAATATCCCTTCCACCCCTCAGAACTACAAGCCAAACTATCTCTCGACGACTAAAACTCGCCCATTTTCATTTTTCGGCCCACAATCTTGCACCATCCGCCCAAAAAGTCCGGCTCTGTCTTTCGTTCTCCCCTAAGACACACATATGCTAGCAGGGGCGCCCGGCTATTAGGAAAAGAGGCTCGTACGGCTCCTAAATCGAAATATAGCTATAAGGGATGCGGGCGCGTGCGCACACGTATGTGTGCCCCGCGGAGGTCTCCCCCCCTCTCTCTCACTCTCTCTCTTTCCCGAGCATATGGTTAAGCCATAATGGTGGAAGTGATATATTTAAACCGGGCGGGCGAGCAGCGCACCAAAGTTTGGAGCGGGGCGTGCCTCGCATAAGTTTACATTATCTCGCCATCTGATAGCGCTCGCGTTAGAACTGTACCTCCTTTCGCGCCGGAAGAGAGGGAGAATTTCTATCGAGAGGATGGAATGAAAATGAGACGCTGGACGGCAGAGAGAGAAAGGGGGGGACTGATTTATTTATTTATACCAGAGGAAGTTTTGTAGGTCGAGTCGGTTAATTTTTTAATGGGGCGGTGTCGTCACCGAGGCTCTCTCATTCTCTCTTTATTGGAGATTAAATTTCTGTTGAATCAGGTTGCATGTATTTTTCAGGCGGCGCTGAACTGGTTCCTTTGTTTCTTAAAAAAGTCACCGCGGGCGCTTCTCCACAGAGCCGTTATCTGCTCTCCAAATCCTTCATTCGATTTAAATATGAAGAAGCTCGTGCCGCACCTCTCGCCCCGTTTTACCCGATTATTTCGTTGCATCGATTACCAACGCAGTGAAAAGAACCTCCAGATAATGGCATTTATGATTTCTGCCGACCGATATCGTCCTAATTAGACAACCGTTTTCGCGTTCTTAGACGGCTGTTGTGTCCTATATATATATATTGTGGAGCGCAGGAGGTGAAGGATGCGCGTGCCCGGGGTTTGTATGAATAAATACGCGCGAGCGTTTTCGCGAGAGGCTTTTACGCGTTAATGCCCGGCTTTGTATATTACATGCTGGTATACGGGGCTTAAGATAATGCGCGCGCAGCGCCCAGAGAGAGAGAAAGAGAGAGAGAGTTGAGAAGTATTTCATGTGTTTTTGATAGTAATGACGCGCCCGTTTGTTCACGCGAATATACAGCCGTTGTTGTTGCTGCTGCTACTGCTGCTGTTGTTTTTGCGAGGCATATACACGAGGGGAGATTAAAAGTCGTCAGTGGTGGTTATATAACGCTTTATAGAGGAGGTGATTTCTACATAATTTTCCGAACGGTAAATAATAAGCTCCTTAGCCCGTTTTTTCGTGACATAATAATGCAGATGCGATTCTATAGAAATACCGCGCAAAACTCTACCATTCTCTTCAATTCAACCGTGCAAGCAGCATCGAACTGCACACGCTCGTGCGCGAATAAAAAAAGAAAAAAGAAAGAAAATAAAACGCAATCGGGTCAGCGCTTATCCCTCCTGCGTATCTTTCATGACTTTCGTGATTTTGAGCCGCTAGCGAGGGGGTAGGTCGGCCTCGCCACCCTCGTCGCTTTAATTGCTAAATATAATAAGGTCGAATTAGGCCTGCATGACCTGCTCTTTCATCGCGCCCGCTGATTTCCATCGTTCGCCTTACACCCTTTTTCAGCCGCGCAAAGCGGAGCTCTCTCTCTCTCGCCGAGGGCAAATAGAGGCGCGCCGGGTAAGAATGGTCGATGCGCGAACTTTGTTGATGGTATTGCAGTGTTGAAGGAATGGTTTTAGATTAGCATGGGATTTATTTTGATGCGCTAAGTGAGATTTGACGCTTTGAAAGTTTATGTGGCAGACGGTTCGTTTACTTACACTATTTTAGTAAGATCGTGAAGTATCATTTCTTTATCTGTACTTTAAAAAACTAAATATAAGTAATTCATTCCCCGCAAAAGACTGCATAAAATTATTTTGGCACCTTTTTTAAAACGTGATCATCTCCCCTCTTAAAACATTTAATACTACTGAAGCTAATTTCCAATAAAACCTCTCTCATTATCCTTAATCCGACCCCCAATTCAAATCACCTCTTTCAAATTCCTCCTCTAAAAGAAAACTGAAAAAAATTGCCCATCTTCTTCCCGAAAACACATCCAACCTCATTCACCTGTAAAAGCGAGCCGCGTGCGATGCGCCATTAGTCCCGAGCCTTCTCTTTCCCTCTCCCTCTTTCTCTCGTAGCTATTAACCGTTATCTTTGTATTACGATCAATTCTTACCAAACGGTAATTGCGCGGAAAACTGCCTCGACTTCGCTTCCCTATCCCCCCGCCGCGCGAACACAACATTCCTCTCTCGCCTCCTTCTCTCTTCGTTCTTAGAGCTCCGAGACACCGTGTACGAGAGAGAGAGAGAGAGAGAGAGAGAAAAACTACGTGCGCGTACGACCCAAGTTGCTGCGTTAAGTTTAGCATTTTTCTAATGTCTCGGATGATGCGCTTTTAGTGTTACGCGGACGCGTCGCAGCTGTCTAGTGCAAGAATTAATTTTTTTTCTGTATCTTTTTAACGGATTTTTTTTTAAAGGTTTCATTATAGAGAAATAAGAAATAATCGAAATTTTTGTTGTTATCAGGTAAGCACTGCTGAAATAATTACAGTTTTTCTTAGAGTAAGATTTAAGGATTATAGAACAATGGTTGAAAAAACATTTTTAAAAATTAATTAACAAAATGTCCGCGACATGAAAACTCCCTTTTACCGTCACAATTACACCATTCCCCGGGCAGAACATAATAAATTAATTAAACTCGGGTTGCAAAAAAAAGCAGCAGCAGCAGCAACAAGGAAAACGTCGGAAGAAAAGAGGAGAAACTCCGTCGTTCTAAAACACTTAGAGCCGGCGCGAACTCGCAATTTTCGCTCGCGCGCCGTAAAAACTAATCCCGGCCATCCCCAAAATAAAAGAAAAGAAAGGAAGGGACGAAGAAGACGCGCGCAAGCGCGAGAAAAAATTAAGAGACTTTCTCCCTTAATCTTCGCTCACGCTCTCTCTCTTTCTCCCTTATCCCTCTCCCACCGAGGCCATTACGCTAGAGAAAGGGGAGCGGGCTACGTTATCGCGATCCGGGCGAGCGCGAACCCGAGAAATTTTATATCGAGTCGCCTGCGCTCGCGCGAAATCTTTAAGGGGTTATGCGAGATTTTTAACGGCTCGTGCGCAGTAGTGGCGGCGGCGGCGGCTCGTAAAAGCACGCTGATAAGTTTGACATTACGCACGCACGATCGCAAGCGCGTAAAGTGAAGTATTACGCGAGCCTACGTGGTAAGATGATTTTTTTTTTCTTTTAGGTGACGAGGTCATAAAGGTACGGAATAAGCTTTCTTCATATATTTTTTTTGTTAGATAGAGGGCGAAAAGTTCGCCGACACTCGCCACGTGATTGCGCTTTTGTTTAAAAATTAAAACTCTTTTACCAGATGCCGCGGTGGAATGTGCGCGCGACTGGTAATTTATTCGACGTGAATTTTTCAACGGCCGGTAATCGCGGGAAATGATTTCGGATTGAAGAAAAAGCGTACACACACACACACACACACACACATGCACACACACAAACAACGCGCGTAATGGCAGGAACGAATTTTAATGCGGGATCCCGGCTAAATAATTCATGCTCTAATAATTTATGAAGCGCTGAAAATTAGCGCTTTTATTTGCTCGTAAAAATACGTCAGAATGCCGCCACCGCCGCCGTGCGCATTAAAATATTTCAATGAGATTTATACAAATTAAACGTCCGCTTATTCTAGCGCGCGTGCGCAGGCGCGCAAACACTCATTATTTACAATATCGCGCGCACGCGTACCTCGCAGAGAGAGGGAGGAGTCGCACGAATATAACGAGTGAATCTTTTTTTCAGAGGGACTAATTTATAAGAAATCAGGTTGCCGAAATTAATTAGCTCTCCCTGTCTCCCTCTCATTTGGCGAAAAGATAATTTTTTCCAGTTTATGTTTCGGAGTTTCAAGCTTTTTAAATATGATGATGATACCTTTTCGCTACGCGGCGAATTTGTGACAAGCCTTTTAACAAAATTTGCGTTGATTTGTAAAACCTGGCTGGAGGTAATGAGAAATTAAGCGTGACAATTATTTTACCGACATACCCAGCATTTTCGGAGTAGCTGACATCCGATCCAAACTATAATCTTCATACGTTAGCAGCAATGCAGAGAGTATGCAGAGTACTACAATGTGATTGTACATACCACGCTTATCTTATTTAATCTCATCTTCCCTAAAAACACTATAAAATCCCAACCGCAGCTACAACTCAAAACATCCTGCTCACCGTCGACGCTAAAATCTACACTTCGTGCTCCCTCCCCTTTAACCGAACAAACAAAAGGACGCGCGCGCGAAACAACTGCGTCGTCAGGCTAATTCGGTATTCTCGCCTTGCCTCCCCAACTCCTCGTCCTCGCGAATTAGGTCCTTCGCTATTCCCCACCCTCAGCCTTCAAGTCAAAAGCCCAAAAATAATCCCGTTTCCCGGCTAATTCGCGAAATTTCGAAGGCCGAGGGATCCGAAAGGCGCGCGCGCGCCGCGAGCATGAAAAATAAATTGGAAGCTCGCGCTCTCGCGCAGAGAGTTGCCCGGGAATAAAGTGCAAAACGAGGAGGAGTAGGAGGAGGACAGGCTGCGCGGCTGCAGGGAGAAACTTTTCGGAGCCAGCCAGAGATCAAATTAACTTGCAGTAGCAGCAGGAGCAGGGCAGCCGAGCCCGTCCGCTCGTGCCTCCCCCCCCCCCTCTCTCCCTCTCTCTCTCTGTCTGTCTGCTAGCTAGCAGCGCGGGTGTAGCACTCCTCTTTTTGCCCCGTCTCTCTTATCCAGGAGTCTCTCTCCCTCTCTCTCGTCTTTTTTTCAAGCGGCAGCAGCAGCAGCAGCCCTCCCTTTCTAATCTCTCTTTTACTCGGCTTATCCCACTCAGACCCGCGGCGTTCGTTCGTGTGTGCGAAAAGGAGGGAAGAAGAGAGAGCGAGAGAAAGAGACAAACAGTGTCTTCATTTATTTGACATTTATAATGGTTATGAGGTGATTCATCGCCTGGGAGAATGATACGCGAAGTTGCGCGGCTGGTTGCGCGAGCGGAATTAGCTCCAGTGACTAGTCGAATTATCGTTTTAAGCGTACGAGTGTGTAGGCCTTGTGCGCGTTGTTGTAATACAAATAATTAAAATTCGGAGTTGTGCGAATTATTAGATTATTCGGAAACGGTGTTTTATTTGCTATTTAAAATGTTACGTCCTGACGATGGCAAAAAAATATGATATATTTTATTTATTTCGGTACGAGGTAATTAATTAAATGCAGCGTTTTTTGGTAATTAAATATTATTTGGCGCATCCTTCATATTAAAAAAGTTTATTTTAAACTCGAACGAAATGAAAAATATATTCCATGCAGAAATGCGCGCAAAGAAGAAGGATTTAAATGTAGATATTAAACGAGCCATGCTTCGGCCTCTCTTTAGCATAAATGTATTTAAAAAAGCCGGGCATTTTAAATTTCTATTTTCACAACAGGATAAAAAATATTTTTGCAAATTGAAAAGAAAAAATCTTCGCCTCGCTCGGTTTAAGCAAACATCGAATATTCGTATTATTTTCTATCCCTTTTCCAGCATCGAATCAACGCCCGCGAAAGATCCGGCAAAGCGAATTATCCCTGACCGGGGCGATTCAAAGTCGGCAACGCAGTGGCTGCGGCCCCATCGAATCCCGGTGTTTATACGCGCGGTAATGGATTTACGCCGCGGAAATCGAGTCGCGCGCGCACACGTGGCGGCCGCCCCTCTTTATTACCGGCGTGCGTCTGATTTGTCCCGATTGTCGTGGACTGGCTGATGGCTGGCTCTGGGTTATGTCCTGGCCCTTTCGGTACGATTTAGTGGCGTTTGTTCTCCGAGTTTTCGTAGTGGAAAATTACAGGATTTCTAGTTCTGTGGAATACTATATGTTGAACGTTATGAATCGAGAAATTATTTTGTTCGAGCTCATGTCGAATGTCAATATTATTCTTTTTGTTTTTGTATAAGTGGACGTGAATTGGAAAATTCTTGGAAATCAAGAGAGCGTTTTCTATTGCGCGAATGGTCATTTTAAAAGTTTGAAAGTCCAGTCCTGAGTATTACATAAATATTGCGGAATTCAGGGGGATTTAGCTCCGCAAATTTGCTGGAAAAGCACTTCTATCTCTCTCTTTCTTTCACAAAAAAATATTTTCACGGTTATGCGACTACCAAAATATAAATGCGTTATTGCCGTGCGTTCACGCTCATGATTATTACCGTTCTCGTAATTTTGAAAACTGCAACGGCGCAACTTTTAATTTTGGCTTTCGCTTAATGGACGGGATTTAAAATGTGCGCGTAAAACGTGAAAAATTCTTTATTTAATGTCCTCGCTTTTTATGCCGAAAATCCGTAAGTATATGAAGAAAAGCCACTGGGTTTTTACTTCATTTCCAGAATATGTTTATTCAAAATTACTATCCTACCCCACACATGTAAGAAAATATTCATGAATTTTTTTTCACCCAGAGTTACGACTGTTTCTAAATTCGCATGATAATCCCAAAAGACACCTTAAAGAAGAACCTCTCGCTCATTTCCATAGTTTGAGAAAAAACTTCATATACACTTCTTTATTAAGAACCGAAACATTTACATCCTTAAAAAGTCCAAAAGAGAGGGGAAAAGAAAAAAAAAGCTCACAATCGTCAAATATCCTGCAGGGAAAGTTCAGGCGCGACAATGCTCGGTACTCATCATAATTGATGCGCGCGGCAAGTTTAAGTCCTAGGCAAAACAGGGGCGCGAGTTTTGCTCCCTCGCGTCAAAGGCGGGCTTTGTTCGTACGCGCGCGCGCGTGCACTTCGTTTCTGTTTTCTTTGTGCTCTGCTAGAGACAGAGTGAGAGCAGGAGAGTTTGAGGGAAGATTTTACAAAGTTACGTGAGCTCCAGCCGCCATCGTCGCCGCAGGGTTATAGATTCAATTGTTTTCGAGTGCGGCTCTACGCGCGCGTTATTGTAAGCGGAAATTTTCGCCCCCGCGCTAGCGGAATTTGAATACGTTACGCGCAGCACATTGTTCGCGCGGAATCTGGTGTAGCTTTACCACGTGCGTTCTCTTTCGTGTTTTTTATTCTCTTCTCCTTCTTCTTTTCTTTTTGGAAATCGGATGAATTAGGTGCGGAGAGGATTAAAAATCGAGTTTGCGCGTGTGTACGAAAAATTCGTCGCTGCATAACTAAGCGCGCGTGAATCTTTCACGATGTCCCCCTTTCTTCGTCGCTCCCCGCGGGCCCTCGAAACTGGGAAAGAGCAGAGGCAAAAGGGGCGAGCGTAATTTTCCGCTGGGAGACGACAGACGGCTGCACAGCATGCGTTTAAAAAAAAAAAAAAGAAGAACGAAAGAACGACAAAACGTGTAAATCTGCTTATAAAGCGGACACGCGGGCGGTCGAGAGACGTAAAAAAGAATACGCGCGCGAAAAAAGAGAGAGAGCAAACCTTAAAAGCCAGAGTGCAGAAAGAAACAATAACCAAAGTTTTCTCTCTCGCTCTAGACTCTTTTTTAAAAGCCCCCCACAGCAGCGCCAGAGGCTTTCCATTCCGCGCGAGCGCGAGCGATGTTAAATCTAGCGACCATTAAAAGGTCGTAAAGCCGCGGACGTTTCGCGGGGAAATAATAAAAAAGAAGAAGAAGAGGAGCCGCGCAGGCCTTGGAGCAACATAACTCGTTTTCGAGATTGCACGTGGAAAAAAGTTGCTGCAGCAGCATCTCCCCGCGGCGCGCCGGTATATGTACTAAATAACGCACGCGCTGATGACTGCTGCTTAACGAGGATTCGATACTGCGGTAATTGGGTTGCGGAGCAGCCGCCGCCTTTTTATAGGCCCCGAACTTCATTTGCAATGTAACGAGCTTTTCATTTCGGCCTGTAAGAATTGAAATTCCAGGCTCGGGGCGAGAATGATCAGGGGAAAAAGTTTGGAGTCGGGCGGGGAATGGGAAACGAGACAATCGCGGTGAAATTAGACGGGATGTGGTGGAGAGAGAGGATCGTGAGTTTTCCGGAATGGGAGACTGAGAGAGAGAGAGAGAGATAATTAACGTTTGATAAGGGAGAAACGAGGTGGGGTCGGTCGTTGAGTTGTACTACTTATTGGCCTGAAATGAATCGTTTTCTTCCACTGAAACCCGTAATGTGTTTGAACAGATGGCCTTAATGTAATAATCTCTGTAATAACGAGTATGCGTTCTCGTAAAACCATAACCTTTATATTTCCGAAAATACCTTAATAAAAGATAACAAAATTGCATACCATCAATAATTTTACGTCCGCGAAATTTTAGAAAAGGCCCGAACAATTCCACTGCTCCGGCAGCAATTTTACAGTCAAAAATTCAATACCGCCATAATCACTTGCCGCGCGCTTTCGCGCGAAATTTCTTGACCAAGAGTCTTTATTTTGGATACACAGGCACGGCGTTTACGCTCGAATTTTACGACGCAATGAAAAAAATATCCCTCGCCGCCTCGCGTCCCGCTCGCGATTGATTTTACATCGTGTAATAAATTGCTGGCTCTCTCTCGCGCGCTCGGATCAATGGCACGCGGAATATAAATCGGAGGGGGAGAGGAAGGGGGCGTACACTTTTTCCCCACGTTTTTATTAAAAGCGTTAAAAGTCCGCGCGCGAGCATGAAATATTCCGCCGTCGCATTAAACCGCTGGAATTTCTATAAATGGCCAAACATTTGATTTCTCGTAAAGCAACACACAGGCGTATACACATATTTTTCCATCCGGGTTGGCGTTGATTATCGCCTGCAGACGCGTACCTTTAATGACGCGATCAATAGGTGCTCAAAAGTGCGTCTATCCTTCTTTCTCTCTACCCTTTACTACTCGCCTATTCGGAATTAATACCAAGGACACTTTACTGCCGTAAATACGGAATTAATTACGCGCCACCTCTGCGCGCGCGAGGCACAAATTGAGTGCTCTTGCCTACATATACACACGTAAGCTCAAGACGTGCGCTGGGAGTAACGATCGTTGTCATTAGTTTATGAGCCGAACTTCTATATATATATACGCGCGACAGGCGCGCTATTATTGCACACTGTAGCGAGTAATAAATCTTTCGGAGAATTGACAGACGCCGCGAGAGAGAGAGAGAGAGAGAGAAGGCGAAACAATGGCGGTACCGGATTGCAATGGCGAGTGCTCCTGCAGCGTCCAAGTTCCTTTTTCCGGTCGAAGTGGGGGACGAGAGCTGCGTATAATTAAGGGGCGGAAAGAGACGAGGGTTTGACGAGGTGGATATTGTGAGCTGCGAACGGGTGAGTTTCGAAATGACGGGTTATTGGACGTGAGGATTGCTGCTGGAGAGAGATTTTGAAAGCCGTTTATTAATTTTAATGCTCCTCGGAGCTTTATATATGAAGGAATTTCGTAAATAGTTGTGACTGGTTTGCAGAGGATATAACTTTAATTATTAATCAAGCTCTATTTATTGTTTGGAGTTTTGACTTTGCTTTATTTAATTAATTCAGCGTACCAATTACAACTGCAGAGTCATTTACCTTCTGTAAATTATCTGTATTCAGAAAAATTACAGAAGAAAACCATTGCAACTGCTTTATATTCCATTGCGAGATTCCGGTTACGAGCATAAAACCCGTAGCAAAACCATATCATTGTCTCTCTCACGATTCCCGCACTAAACTTCCTCCCCGGCAATTTGCCTCGATTCAGAATACAAATTCCCAAAACTATCCGGTGCATCTGCCTCGCTCTCTTTTAATCGAAAAGAAAGATTCGCTCACGCGAAATATCCCGACACCGCGCGGCAATTAAGCATCTCCCTTCTCTCCCAAGCAGCGTCAAACGACGCGCGGAATAATGATGCTAATAACCAGCCCCGGCTCCGGATTAACATTTCGCGAAGCCGTAGCGAGTTTTTGTTATTAGCCCCGGTCTCCGCTCGCGCGCTTTATTGTGGTTTCGCAATTACTCGCGACGCGGCGGGACTAAAAGTTCCGGCAATCGCCGGGGGATTGCACTTGCCGGGTTTTCTCTTTCTCTTTATCGCTCTGCCTCACCCGCTCTCGCTGCGGGTGAAGCGGTCGATCGACAATGGCTCGGGCCATCGCATTTGTAGTTTTGAGGTCGGACCGAGAGAGAAAGAGCGATGGTGGCGCGTCAGTTCAGTCCAGTCTCTGTATGTGTGTGTGTGCGGCGAGAGCGTCGTTTCACGCGTCGCGAGTCCTCGCGGTTATGGCTCCGAGTGGTTTTCGTGGTGTGGCGCACGCTGTACATATATGGATATATAGACATAGGCGAGCGTTATTGTCGGTTTGCCGTGGCTGGATCGAGTAGTCTCTTTCTTTTATCAGAGCATCAGAGAAGAAGGGAGCAAGAGAGCGCTCTTATCCAGCAGCAGGCGAACCCCGGGTCGAGCGATTAGACGTCGGGCAGATAATAAAGAACAGCTGTTCTCCTCGAAACTCTTTCTCGCTCCCCTTGAGAAGCTCCGCCCGATCGGGTTCCGCGATTTCTCCCCTTCTCTATTGCCGGATATTTAAGAGAGAAAGAAAGAGAGAAACGTCCCACGAGAGGTTCGGCAGCTCGACGAAAAATCGCCAAAAGTGAAAGAAAGGGAGAGAGAGAGAGAGAGGTCTTTTAATACGATCCCTCCCCCATCCCCCCATCTCTCCAGTCGATCGAGGATTTTTCCGGGGCTTAGCGCGCACACACGCTGCCCGCATGCGAATCGCTCGCGGGGAATATGAAAAGGTTCTCTTGATGCTTGTTTCTACGGTCGAAGCGTATTATGGAAGGATTCGAGGAATTTTCGAAAAATTCTGGCATGGAAAAATAGTAAGAAAGAAGAAAGATTCGCCGATTCGCTATTGAATGGAGAAGGACTCGAAAAATATGGAACCACGAGGAAATTAATAGGATCCAAACCGCAGTTCCCTTCCTTGAATCCCTCAGCACGCGCATTCCGAATCAATGGCCTAGCACAAAGAGCATACCGACGTCGGGAAGGGACTACCACTACTACTACTATGGCTACGACTACTCTAGGAGCTGCCGGGAATGCAAACGCCAAACATCTCGTCTGTACCTCCGGACACGCTTCACCGCCATAGCCAACCCTCGAAACTCCGATCGACCGTGCCCTAATATATAACAGGTGGCGCGATTATTCCGGAAGTAAAAAGACGTTTGAATTTTCCGCGCGCGCTAGAACGCTTTTTACGGCCGGCGATTAATCACCTTTTGCGCGCGAAGAGGGATTTGAGGTGTGGAGGTTTTTTTTTTTCTTCTGTACTCTGCTCGCCAAATTGCACGGTCCCGGGGTAATTTTGCAGCGAGCGTGCCTTTTTGGAGCCGTGTAATTAAGGCGGATGTAGTTTTCGAGGGTAAGGCCGCTTTTTTTTTTATTCGGCGAGCAGGCGATGTAAAAAGCTGCGTAATTACTTGTTACGGAGTAATTATTTTTACGGTTTCCGAAGTCTTGTTGGGATTTTCTGGTGGCAGGAGGCGGATGGGCGTGTGAAGTAGACGGGTAATTAATTTCGGGACGTGTGAGATTAATTAGGAACGGCGTTGAACTTGTTTTATCGTAAAACTACGTATCTTTTGGGGCATAAAGTAGTGACTATTCGACACTACTCAAAATTAGTTTAGCGAAATAGATCTACGATTACGCGAGTTACGGGCGAACGACATCCGTGCAAAAGATCATTGCCCCGCGGGGACGTAAGAAGAGTGGGAGGATGTACGGTCGACTTGAGACGCGAATGTATGCACAGCGGAATTAACGTAAACTGATTAAAATCAGACTCGAGGAACTGGAAGTGCGAGCTGAATGTATCAGATGGCCCAGGAGTGATAAATCGTTCGCGGAGAGAGGGAGACGTGTAGTGCTACGAGATTGCCGTAATTTTATCATCAATTTATTTTTCTTGTGCGATTAATCAAGGCAATAGGGCGAATGTGTCGTCTTTAGTATAAAAGTCCTGATCAAAGATCTTGAATTCATCAATCCTTCTTTATCCTTTTACTATTTCCGCAACGTAATATCCCCACCACTGTTCTTTCCTCAAGAGACGCTCACCCCCTTACTTAACCTACTAAACCACAGCAACAACAACAACAACAACAACAACAACAACAACCCAGCAGCATCCAAGGCCACGTGAACGCCGACATAAACTTGGACAGCTCCGAACACGGAATCCCCCTTGAAAAATCCGTATAACCTCCAACAGCAAGTATGCTGATAGACGTACACGGAGGAGGAGGAGGAGGCTGCTGCTGCTGTCTGGCGCAGTATAGGAGCGTGGCGCGCGAGGCTTCCGCCGTCTGGAAACTGCTTCATCTCCGGAGCGAAGTGCCTCTCGCGTTGACGCGCGCGAGAGAGGGAGGAGGGGAGTGGATTTCGAGGCAAGTCAAACAAGTAGCTGGATGCTCGGTTATATTCGTCCTGAAGAAGACGACGGTGGGAAGGGAGAGGGGAAAACGGGATCTTGCTGGTTGGAGTAATTAGGTGGCGAGGGCGTCGGAGGGATTGTGTCGTTTTGCATTTGGGGTCAGAGTGAAGAGGTGAAGTTTCTTTTTAGCAGTGAGTGAAGGAGTGGTTTGCGAGTTAGGAGAATGAGGGAGTTTACATTTTAGTTTTTGTGTCTCTTATTGAATGATGATAATGCTGGGATGGACCAATTATTTATCATAATTCAAGTAGAGTCTAAATAAGAGCGAAATTTGTGCCTACCGTTCATCTCCGGCACCATTAACCTCGCCATTAACTAACTAGGACATTAACTATCTAGGATATTAACTATCCT
This sequence comes from Torymus flavipes, assembly GCA_030522905.1. NCBI lineage: Eukaryota > Metazoa > Arthropoda > Insecta > Hymenoptera > Torymidae > Torymus > Torymus flavipes. The sequence goes on from JAPYZO010002253.1 coordinate 24,561, forward strand.
TTCAAAATCACAACGCGACAAATTTCACAACCCAACACCCTAGCTCTAATTCAAATTAGCCGCACCTCTGCAGTCGCACCCGATTCCTCGCGATTTCACGCTCCTACAGCTTCAGCCCTTCCTCCCTGCTCCTAACGAGGAGGAAAATTTGCACGCTGCTGTTTAATTAATAAATCCGAAAAAGCCACGGCAGGGATCGAACGGTTCTTTGTCTTCGTCTCGACCAGGGGGCGGGCCAAGTTTTCGGGCGCCTGCGGCAGGCGCGAGCGAGCGCGCGCGGCCTCAATTAGCGACTGACGATGAAAAATGAGAGTCTCTCGAGGCATGCAGACAGGCAGCTGCTGTTGTTGTTGTTTGTTAGCGCTGCCTGATACGCTCGAGATCGTTTTTTGCGCCTTCGTTAGCCCGCCAAGTTTGCCTTTTTCGGAAGGGTGGGGAGATAGAGTTTCGCGGACGGGATAAACGGCTACTGGCTCGTCGACGATGTTGGATTGATGCAGTGCTAATAGGGTAGCACAGAAGGGGAAGTTATTTTTGCTGGTGCGGTACGTGTAACAGGCGCGTGTATGTAAATGGGCAACGTATCGTACACAGTGCAATTCAATTCGTCGGCATCCATCGTTCGCAATGAGCTCGCCGACCCCTCGCCCACTACTGTGCTATTGAAGGAAAAAAATTACCGTTCCCCCTTGGCGAGAAAGAAGAAGCACGGTGCAGAAACATTATCGCAAATCCATTAGGCTCTCATTCCCGCGCTTAACGCGCTTCTTCACCACCTCCGCGAATCGAACCTCCCTCTTCTCATTCCTTCGCCCCCTTCCGCAAAATTCCCTAGCAGTCTATTAACGCCTCACCACATTGCTCGAGGAGAGGAAAAAAAACCTAATTGGTGCTGGCGAGTGGAAAGAAAAAGGCACGAGCGCGCGCGTTAACCTCGCGAATTTTATTTTCCGCTTCTCGCCTTTTTCCACCACGTCGCCGTCAACTGCAGCGCTCGCGCGATCTAATGAAAGAAGCTGAGAGAAAGAGAGATGGAGAGAGGTACGCGCGTCGTTTCATCGCCGCGGGCAGGAAAAGCAAAAAGTGGGCGGAAGAAAGGACAGCGCGCGCGCGAAATGCACCTTGGAAAACACGCTGCTGTTCGCGTTCCGAGAATAAGGACGAATGTAAAAAGGTCCGTGTTAGAGAGTTTTCAAGGGGGAGAGGGAGAACGAGAGAATGAATGGACGAGAGGCTGGCTTTTGTGGAAGGAGAGAGGCTAGTTTCGCGAAGCTCGCGAGGGATTCTAAGGAGCCAGGAGAGCTGAATGGGGAAACGGAAGTGGCTGTTATTAGGTTGAGGAGGTCGTGTTGTTGAACGTGTGGAGGCTTAGAAGTAACCAATAAAGGAATTCCCCGAAATCGTGTATTTATCGTTTGAATAATACTCGATATTTGCGTAATTGTTCCCTGTGTCTGTCTCTCTTTTGGTCCTCTAAAAATTTGCTTAAGAAATTGCTATCCAAAGACGGGAGGCGAAATCCGATGTACTCCGGGAAAATTTCAATCTCATTTCTCGAAAAGCCGAGAAGAGCGAGAGGATAGAGAACGCCGAGGCGCGCATCCGGGGACGAGCAAACTGGATTCTCATAAGAGAAAGCCAAAGGAACGGCGGCAAAACTGACGAGGATAATGGAGGCGAAGAAGGAAAATCACCGGCGCAGCCAGCACGAGAGAGGGAGAGGCACGCACTGCAAGGAAAAAATCAGCGAAAAACGAACAGCGCTCGCTGGTACGAAGGGACGGGGATCCAGAGCGTAGAATCCGTGGTCGTATTACGAATGGAATCGGCGCGGGTAAAATTAGTCCGTATTCAATTTCTCCCACGGGTGCAGCGCTCGCTCGTGTCTCTCTCTCTCTCTCTCTCTCTCTCTCTCTCTCTCTCTCTCTCTCTCTCTCTCCCTCCGCGGCCGCGGCCGCGGCGGCCGCGCCCCCCCCCGGCGCCGCACATCTCTCTCTTTCTGGCTCAGCGGCAGCGGCGGCAGCAGCAGCAGCTCCCCAAGGCGCCTCATAATTAAATTCGGCCAAATTTCCCCCACCAGCGCGCCCATTCTCCCGTAACTAGCTATTGTGCTCCGCGTCACAGCACGGTAGAGAGAGAGAGAGAGAGAGAGAGAGGGAGAGAGAGAGAGAGAGGGAGAGAGAGAGAGAGAGAGAGAGAGAGACAAGAACTTTCGCCCCTCCCTCTCTCTACGCGAGGGAAATGCAGCTGAGAGGAGGAGGAGGAGGTTCGATGAAAAGAAGAAATAAGAAGTAGTCCCGCGCAGTCCGCCCTTCTTTTTGCGTTTGTTCGAGACCCACTTCAGAGACAGCACGGACTTCGTATTTTATTTTTTTTTCGCTTCCCAAGGTCTCCCCTCCCGGCTCCTTTTTTACCGGCTACGAGGATGTTTGCGCGAACTTTGCTAGCAGCTCGGCTTTTCAGGGCTCGTTTTTTGTGGACGGAGGAGGAAGAGGAGAAAGAATCGAGGGAGTTTTCCTGTGAATGCAAAAGTTACTGATATATGTGGCCGCGCTTGCGTGCGAAAGGAAATTTTATAGCGGGGAAATTGGGATGTGTGGCGGTGAGGGAGAGAGTTGTTTCGAAGTTATTGAAATGGGGGAGTGCTCTGTGAATAGCTTGATTCTATGATGCTAAAATTTAGTGTGTACTACTGTTCCGTGTTTGCCCACCATGCTACCGTTGTTAATTTTGGTTTGTTAGATGCGCAAGAAATATAGCGAAACGTTTTAGATCCGAAATAGTATTTTTTATACTTT
>JAPYZO010002254.1:0-15531 GCA_030522905.1 Torymus flavipes
AAAAAAAAGTAAGAAATAAATCATTATAAATGAGATTTATAGGGTATTTTCCATTCTTGTTTCCTTAAATTTAAGTAAACGTCTTTGTACAAGAAAGAATTTTGTATGTCAAATTCTGTCAAATTTTAAGACATTGAATTTTGAATCGCTTATAGTGGGCTCCATTCGTACTTAGGCCCGGAGGCCACCACGTACCTTGATCCGGCCCTGGTTTTACAAACCACACAATCACAAATTGAAAATAAAAATTGATGTGCGCGTAGTCCGCGCTTCATTAAAATAAAACGGTTGCGCCCGTCCTCTCCGCGCCTTGTACTACAATGTTTGTATAGTTGTAGTAGGATAGTTCATAGTTGTGGCAATGTATATGATAGATAGAATCATACACATTACACAGAACATCGCGATCGCCGATCACAGGACTGAGGACAGTAGGACACAGACACATCACAGGAACATCACACCAGTGGGGAAACTCCCTTAATACTTTTATACTTACCTTATATACATATAGATAGCGACACAGGTACAGCGCAGCAGTATAGCAGATGAATTGAGCGCGGGTCGGACACGAACAAGACTAATGGACTAGGCCTGATTGCGCGATTTTCCTTAAAAAAAAATCAAGTTGCCGTTCTCGATACTAAAAGTGAGAAGTCGAAATAGCAGGAATATGAGTGCCACAGAGACGGAGAACGTAAGTGATTTACTACAGAAACTCGTGGCTTCGATATGCGGTGAACAGAAGCCAGGTAAGGTTAAGCAATTGTTTTGTTTTGGATCGTATTTGTGAGAGCTTCGATGTGTTTACTTGTTGAATTTGTTGAGATGCAGAAGTCGCGCAGAAGTACACCAGGTTTGCACTGAGCCTGCTGTCCTCTATGCAGGGGGTTGACTCACTGAGGGAGGATGAGACAATGGTGGCAAGTCAGATCAAAAGCAAATTGTCTTCACAGGATGGAACGCTTTTTGATGAGCTTCACAATAACTTGAAAGATGGGGTACGTTAATATTGATGAGAGGGGATGGGTTTTTATTGAAAAGGAAAACTGTTTTTGCAGGACCTGAGGAATCGTCTTGGAACGCTGACTTTTTTGCTTCATATGAGTCAGCCCACTGACAAGATTCAGGATGAAAATTTTACATTCCCAGAGATGAGATTAAGCCTGAATATACCTCTTGCTTCGACTAGTGGTAATTTTGTAGCATTTAGGAAATAATGCAGTTCATAACTTTAAAAAGTAAATTTTATTAAGTAATAAATTTTAATTTTTTTTTTATTTCATGCAGGATATTCATCTCAATCCTCTACTTCTCATGCACAAGTGGTTCCATTTATAACACCAGAATCAAATATGCTGGGTCCTACGTTAAATCCCAGCAGGATGTTTGATGAAGATTGTATATCAGAAGACATTCTTGTTCAAGATCTTATATATTCCTTCCAAGGCATTGAAGGAAAAGTTTTAAAACTTGACTCTAACTATGGCTTCCAAATAGATCCGACGGTAAGGATAAATCGTCCACAAAAACAAGCTGTTTTGAGGCTCAGTGAGCTTGGATATCTGTACAATATTATTCAGCGTGGCTTACAAAGAATTTCAAGTGGCAGCAACGGCAGAGTGGCGGATAGTTTTGTTGCTGCCCTTCACAAAGAATTGTCAGAGTATTATAGGTTTATAGCAAATGCACAAGAAGTCGTAAATCGCGTCAAAGATCCTTTAGGATTAGATCGTGTTACACTTTCTCATCTTCATTTATGGGCTTATGACCCTCTTGAAACTCTGAAATGGCTTGCAAGTATTGTGCGTGCTTGTGTAGGTCAAAATGGAGGCGCTCTTGCTTCTACTGTTTATGAATTCAGTCATCATGGTGATCCCAGAGTTAAAAAGCTGGTCAAGAGAATACTGGAAAGTGTTTCAGAACCTCTTTACAATATGCTTTTGAGGTGGATAACAGATGGTGAATTAGATGATCCGTATAAAGAATTTTTTATTGAATCATGTGCTGAAGTTGTTGGTGAAAGAATGTGGCATGAAAAATATCAAGTGAGAGATTCTATGGTGCCATCGTTTATCAGTAGGTCACAAGCTAAAAAAATCTTAGGTACCGGAAAAAGTATTAACTTTTTAAGAGAGGTTTGCAAAGACTTTTCTCCTCTACAAGGTCGAGATTCTGAAGTATTTCATGATCCATCTGAAAAAATTGGTGGTAACTATTCTTCTTGTTTTTTTTTTTTTTAATGATCAACTTACAAGTTTTTGTATTAACTTTTTTATTCATGTTTAGTTGAAGCATTTTTTGATATGGATCCTGATGGACCACTCCAAACAATGATGGATGCAGCTTACAAAGAAACATCAACAAGAGTTGTTGATATTTTAACAAAACAATATCATTTAATGGATCACTTACAAGGTATCAAGGGATACCTTTTATTAGGACAAGGGCATTTTGTTCAGCACCTCATGCACTTATTAGAGTAAGACCTTTTTCACATTTTAAGATCCTAAAAATTTCAATTCATATTTTATCATCCTTATTTTTTACTTCTCTTAGGCCAGAACTGGCTAAGCCCGCAAATTCATTGTATCCTCACAATATTTCTTCAATCTTGGAAACGGCAATCAGAGCAACAAGCACAAAATTAGATGAATTAGACGTTCAAAAGAGACTAGACGTTAGATTATTAGCACCTTCTGAAAACGAAACTGGCTGGGACGTTTTCGCCCTTGATTACAACGTTGATGGCCCTATTGGAACAGTACGAATTTTCTATAAAGCATTACACAACCTTTTATAATTAAAGTTTTTCTATTTTAATAGTTCCCCAGATAAAAAAAATTATGTGATCAATCACCCTAATTTTTCCCTGAATATTCACCTAATTTATTAAAGTGATTAATCACCTGACTTGATTTTGTTGTCTCCACCTGATTTTTCAACATATTAATCGCCGATTTTTTTTTATGTAAATCTTGGTATAAACAAAAAGAAAAATTTACATAAAAATTATGTCATTAATCAGGTGGAAAGTCAACTGACTAATCACTTCAAAAAATCAGGTGAATATACAGGTGGAAATTGAGGTAAGAGATCACTTGATTTTTTTTTTTTTTAAGAAAAAAGGCGCTCTGATTCCCGCAGGTAGGTTCACTGCCCGAGAGAGGTGAAGCGAGGAGCCAAGGAAATCATCGACTTTTTTTCCAAGTTACATATAGGATTTTATTTCCACCTTAACCATATAGTCATTTTCTTGGCTTGGAAAGTGGGACCAACGAAAAAATTCGAAGTGTTCGTAAACGCGGGCGTTGAAATATATTTGGCCTAGTTTATATTGAATTCCCTTTTTTGGGAATAAAGGAATAAAAAACTTTTTCCCGCAAAATTCGGGAAAAAAGTAAAAGAAGGATAAAAGTATAACTTTGGTCCCGCTTTTCAGAGAAAAAACTGGACATTTCAGTTGAGATAGAAATAAAACATTTTATATGAATTTAGATTTTGGAGCCAAGTCGACGAATTTATCAGGCAGTTTTCTTTTCATTATGGCGAGCAAAACGAATGGAAACGATTTTATCAGCTATATGGAAACAGCAGATAACGTCGGCTAAAATGTTTAGAAAAATGCCCGAAATTTTACCAATACAAAATCATATTCACTTGATTACCAGTAGTATGGTTCATCTTGTACATCAAATGCAGTATTACTTTTTATTTGAGGTAAATTATAGAATTCGATTAATGCAAATTTCATTAAATTAAATATCAATTAATCCTGTTTTATCTTATCTACAGGTTATTGAGTGTTCGTGGGATGTTTTCGCTAAACAACTTGGACAATCATCGTCTCTAGATGATATCATAACAGCGCATACAAATTTCATTGATGCCGTAAGAAAAGGCACACTTCTTGATGAACAATCTCAAGTAATTCGAAAATATTACAAAGCGTTATTTTGCATTTGCGCATAATATTCACCTAGGACATTTTTTCAATTTGTAGGAATTAATGAATCACCTTCGATCTGTCTACGGACCAATTCTGGAACTTCAGAATCTCGAGGAAACTTTCCTCGCTCGCGCCACAGCGGAGTATGAAGCAAGAATTAATAGCGAAAAGTTCATTGAAGAGACGAGTGAAAACAAAAAGCAGTGGGGACGTACGAAAAGTCAAGACGCCGAAGCGGTGGAAAGAAAAACTGCGTTTCTTAAGTATTTGAATACGTTGTCGATGAAATTAAAATTATTGTCTAGAACATATCAGGTATGTTTTTCACTCGCCAAATTACATAATACTTTATTCTCAAGCAAAATCAAGCAAAATTTTATTTTTTAGGATCGCGTGAAAAAGTTCCTACTAATGCTTGCTTCCGCCGAAGACGTATCATTGCAATTGCTAAGCGTTCGATTAGACTTCAATGAGTATTATATAAGCAATGACAGTCGGCTGGTGGCTCCTCTCACATATCAGCACCGACGGCAGAGCGACCAATCCTTCCTCACCGATAAGTGACAAACGCCGCCAGAGAGTCAGGACGACGCGAAGCCACTCCACCTTTCCCAGCCATCACTCAAGCCATCATCGCGGCTGAAACTCAACGTCGACAACTATGCCATGTCCCCGGGTAAGCGCGCCAATTTGAAGCATACGGAGCAGGCGAAGCAGATGTTCAGGCAGTTCCTGGAGAACGAGATTCTTATGTGTGCCAAGCTGAACTTCCGTGATGCGAACCCTGAGCCCGAGACATCTCTCACTCCCGATCTTGGCGAATTGGACTTCAAAGCTAGTCTCCCCGGACTAAGAGTGTTGCCGCTCGAGGACAATCTAGAATTAGTCTTAGAGAAAGAATCGAAAATTAGATTGGATAAGAACGAAAATGAATCTACCCAACTGGTCGATGAGTCTGAACTATCAGCTTTGCGGGAAAATCATTTTGCTTCGGAGAGAACAGGCATTTTGCCGAAGAACAAACGAAGCTTGCCTCAAACGCACTCTTACAATTCAAACTTGCAATCGCCCACGTCGATCTGCAACTACAATCAACAGGCTCAGCTCGTATCGCAGACCAGTTCATTTTCCAGCGTTAGTACTGTTTTGAAAGGGCCGTGCGATCAGGAGACCGAACATTTTTTACCGTCCAAACGAGCCAAACGAAAAGGAATTATTTGTTGTTGCGTTGGATGAATGTTTTTTATTCAATGCAACGAGATGCTTTTCTGCCTTGCCATAATCATCACCCTTGCTGTGATTATTTAGTTACTAAATTATATTGCATAATCAATTTAAATGAACGAGAAGTAGAGAAAATGTTATCTGAGATTGCCCATGCACACAGAGTAACGAATAATCACAATATTTTTGTATGAAATTATTGTCAGATTGTTTGTTTTTCACACAGACACACAATTCCGAGCTTGAAACGGTAGTTTTCGAAATCTCATATTTCTGAATGTAAAATATGAAAATCCATGTACATGAATTTCAAACATTAAATGTTTTTATTAATTTAATTGTTTAACTATTATATTACAGTATTTATAAAAGAAGTAGAAATGATTTCTTATTCATCTTTTTATATCTATACTTCAATGAAAAATTTAAAGAAAAAAATGCATTGTTCAAAAATTTGGAAATTTAATAAATTATTTATGCTTTTATCATTAATGTAATGATATTAAAGCTGTTGCATGATGAAGATTTTGTATGAACTATATGAATTGTAACATCAACACTTTTGCAATTCTAATCTTCATCTGCTTCCAGATTTATGTGATTACCAAATTTGGCATACAATTCTGCTTTTAAATCAGATGTCGCGTTCTTTAGTACAGCAAGTTTTTCTTCAATAGCGCTGATTTCTTCTGCCTTCTTTACCTTTGCTTCTTCCAAACATTCCTACAAAATTGAAAAAATTAATATCTATTTTAATAACCTGTAGATTTAACATATGAATAATAATTTCTTTGATAATTACCAAAGTTTTTTCGAGATTTTGATGTACAAAAACTTCACCAACGTGGTACGGAATCATTGCATCGTCATCGAATAATTCCAACTCGGAGCATGCATCATTCAAATTTTGGAGATCACTCTGAAAAAGTAAAACATATACTTAGTTTTGTAATCAAGAAATAACTATTGATCAGATAGGTACACAATCAATATACTTAAAAGTTCATTTGTTGAAAAAGAAATATTTTGAACTCTTGTTAATCAAAATTAGATGTATGAACACGAGTTCATACCTAAAATTTAATCACTTTTCATTCATTGAAAATTACTATGAAATTGTATACTTCACACAAGTCCTTATTAGGCAACATTAACTACACCTGAGCTTACTCGTGAAACTCAGTGAAACTGGAGTAACTCACCTGCTTCTGCTTCAGCTCCTCCTTGAAATCCTCCATTTTCGCATTTTGCCGGGCAAATTTGTTGATCCTCTGCTGATCCTCGAAGGAGATGTGCACATCCGAGTCCTAAAAATAAACAACGTGCTTTCTAACCTCGTCCCGTTACCGTTCATTAAAAAATTACTCACCGGTTGAAATCCGCTCTGAAAATTTTTATCCCCGGCCATTTTACTTAAATCTGTTTCTTTTTATTGAATTATAATTAATAATAGGTTTGGTTTAATTAGCGCAAATCTTCGAGGATGCTTGAGGGTGGATTTTCCTGCTCTTTTATTGTTGCGCGTGCTCCAGACTCCAGACTGCCCTCACTGCTCTGAGTGCTCACTGCTCAGTGTTCATCTATAACTTACTTGAGCGAAGTTGCGCGCGGGTTCGATGGTTCGAATTTTGCTCCACGAGCCCCGTGAAGTTGCCCGCAGCTAATTTTTTAATTCATATTCATATTTCATGTAGGATTATAGGGGTCCCACATAAGTAAATACCGAAACTCGTACGCTCGCGTGCGGTTTTGTTCGACACCACATGCAACGATAGGGAAAAACTTAATGATTTTTGCTAATACCAACAACAGTAATCTCATAATATTCATTACATATTATAACAATCTGTATATCTTAACAAAATATGGGAAACTATAAAAGTGACTGTTGGTATCAGCAAAATTAACTAAGCTTTTCCCTATCGTCTTACACGGTCGGACACAGCCATATACGCGACCGTATAGGTACGCGTTTATCTTTATGTGGGAAGAGCCAGGGCATAATTTATTATTTTGTTTGCTTAGCGGGTCCAACATCACTTTTGCTCCTATAGCGCCTGATCAGGAAGTTTGTATTTTCAGCCTCATGGTTGGGCAAACAAAAATGAGTATAAAGTATTTATTGTCGTCACCTTTACTTTCGTTCAATATTAGTATACCTATTCTTTCATGTTTTGAAATGGTGTAATTTTCAAATCTTTATATCTATATAGGATACAGTTTTGTTACCGATTTAAATGAAATAGTTAAATTCTAAATGATAAATAACTACCTATATTTTCTAAATAAATTATTATACCTATATTCTCTTTTATTATGAAAGTAAAGTTTTTAATTATGGTAAATAAATAAAACATTTTACAACGTTTGCTAGAAATTTGTTCTCAAAATAAACTCGGAAACTACTTGTTAACTTTTCCCTCATCTTCTATTATCAACAACACTCCATCGGCATAAAAAAGTCAGTTTGACCCCAGGCAAATTGATTGCCAAAAGAGGCTCTGTAATATCTTTTAGAAACCGAGATTCCTGCTTTAATTATAAGACATTCCTTTCGCAGCAAGGCATCGCCGCACCGTCGGAGCTATACTTGTATTGTAAGTATACACGTAAGTACAGCGAAAGGATATCCTTTAACCGCTCGTTTCTCTCAAAATTCCCACCCGTCAAAAACTGCGTGAATGCATAAAATGCATTCACTTCGAAACCATGAATTACACGAAACCCTCAATCACCACGTACGTAAGTAAGTAGGTATATATCCCCCAAAAACTTTCCATCTCGATTCTCAGAGGTAATTAATTTACGCTCTCCTTCTTTTCTCTCCCTCCGTGAGACATCTTATAGAGGGAAAGAGAGAAAGAGAGATTCCCAAGAACGAGCAGATCCTTGCACGCGCGTGCTTATCGCACACACACATGGACATGCGCGCAAAGGCGCAAACCTGGCGCAACCTGCAATTCCCGCAAGTATTAGTCGCCCTCCTCGTGAAACTGCACAGTGCACACGTACGTTGTAGATTATAGTATTATACGTATTACACCGTCACACATACCTACATAGCATACCAGACCGCTCACCGCTGCGCTGCGGCCTGCGCTGAGCGCTCGCGGCCTCCGCCATATTAGCACGATAGGATAGAAAGAGAGAAAGAGAGAGATAGAGCTCACACCTTGTGTGAGCGAGCGAGCGCGCGCGCGTTGCTTGCGCCCGATAGTCTAGTATAGCATGCGCTGCTGCAGCAGCGACCGTCGTTGTGGGACTCGTAGGATACGCGCAGCAGCCACCCTCCGGAGCAGTCCACACCCGGAGTAGCCTGCGCGCACCCTCCAGATAAGACTGTGTAGTGTCACGCGCGGCACATATACACAGACACACACACACTCGCTCGCGCGCGCGCGCGCAGAGACAGACACAGACAGAGAGAGAGAGAGAGCAAGCCTGCGCGAACAGAGTTTCGCCGCCCGCCCGCCCCCTCCCCCCGAGTCACCGTCGTCACCGTGCAGCGAGCGTTCTCTCTCGCCCCCCGTGTGTGATATAGGATGAGCTGCGGTGAGGCCCGCGAGCAGGCCTCGGAGAGTAGGCTTCCTCTACCGCTCGACATGGGCGACGTACTCGCCAAGGAGCAGCAGCAGCAGCATGACGAAGAGGAGGAGAGCTGCAAGAGCAGCGATGCCGGCGGCGAGGAGGAGCTGAGAGCGCAGGAGCTCAACGACCCGCCGCCACCCCCGACGCCGCCTCCTGCCGAGCTGGACAGAATGACCGAGGTACAAGAATGTGAAGCAGACGAGGAGAGGAGGCTGGAACACCAGGAGGAAGACCGTCTGGACGAGGACAGGACAAAGGAGCAGCAGCCAAGTGCAGAGGAGGAGCCAACGAGCTCAGATGTTCCTGAAACTCCTACTTTGGTGGACCCTGATGTTCTCGAGCCAGCTGCCCTGACAAACTGTGTGTCCCCCGAGCCTCCTGACCGACTGAACTTTAGTGTTACCAAGGCATCTGCTACAGTGAATTGCGTTGTTCCTGAAGTCTCCAATCCAGCGGTTTCGATAGTGGGTGAATGTCCTGCTCCAGTGGACTCTGTGCTTAGTGAGCTTGCTGCTCCAGAAAACAATAGTGTTCCTGAGCCTACCGCTCCAGTGAACTGTTGCGTTCCTGAGCCTCATGTACCAATGAATTCTGTGGTTCCTGAGTGTTCTTCTCTGGTGAGCAACGAAGAGGTAAGGTTTAATTGAAATAGTTGTGTGTTATGATGTAGATAAAATAATATTGAACAATATGAGATTCAATTGGGAATAATAATTTTGAATGTGCATGTGTTTGTAAAAAGGTAGTCAGATATCTGTAGCAATATCAATATAATGATATGTTAATACAATATAAAACTATCAATTATATTATACATAGTGTTTTGACAAAAAATAGGTATTAAGTATCTCTGACTTATTGTTAGTTAATACAATAACTTCTAGTGGTAATACATAAAACTTGAATAATAGGTAAAAGTAAAAAATGGGTTCTTACTTTAGAAGTAAAAAGACTTGCTAAATTGTACCAATTATTGTTCTAGAAGACAGAGCTAAAAGAGGATCGATTATCAGAAGAGGTGGTACTGAATAGCGAAGAAACTGTTCAGAATAATGAAGATGTAACATCTTCAGAAACTAATCAACAGTGCCTTGCTGACAGTGCCACCATTGATAATTTGTGTAGTTGTGTAAACTGCAAGTGGAAAAATAGGTATGTTATTTAATATTTGTTTTAAATAAATAATAACATCAATATCTGCCTAAAGCAATTGATAATTTCATTTGTATTATAGAGATTTGTCAACAGAAGATTTGCAAGAGATGATGAAGTTGAGACGTCTTGGAATGGACTTAAGGCAATATATACGTTATAGGTTTAACTGGTTTATGGAACAATCTGGGTTTTCTATAAACCCATCCTGCTCACCGCTGCCTAACCCACAAGATCTTAAATCTATTGGCTCCTTAAGTGAACTTCAAGAGTCTGTAGTTTTGTAAGTGTTGGATACAACTTTTTAAACAAGAAATATTATAATTTAATTACATTCACTAACTATCAATATATTTTTTTTTACCTTTAGATTATGTGATAGGGTACCTTATCACTTATTTATGTGGTTGGTAGGTCAGGCGCAAGAATTTGTGATAGGTGTCAAAGTTCAATTGTTGACTCTTCTGTATGATCGTAGCATTGATAATCTAGCAGAGGTTTTTTTAACAAGTAAATATCTTACTCATATGATTTTGGATATACTTCCTTTTCTAATAGTATTTTAATAACATTTCATTTTTGTAGAACTATTAGATGGATATGAAGCATTACTATTAACTGCTGTACATAATTCTGATTTGCTAGAGCCCCTGCAAAAGGAAGTTTTCAGTAAAGTTGATCTGACGTGGGTATATATAAACAAGAGTCTGTATCAAAATTATGTTTACAGTGACCCTTTGATACAAAACAACTTGCCTCCATTTATTGGACAAGTAATAATTATTTTTGTATGATCAATAATCATTCACTACGCATAATAAATATATTGACAGTTACCTTTGTATTTTAGTTAAGAAAACATTTGCCAGCAAAGGGTTCAGAGTACCACTTCCTTGTTCATCGCTACCTTGCATTTGATGATGAAATAACAAAAGTGGAATCTCTGTGTCCTGAAATTGAACGACTTATTGATAAGTATAAGTAAGCGTTTCACTTAATAGTTACTTTTTTGCTATTTTAATCTTTACTAATTTATTTACTTTATTATAATACAGTGCAGAGCAAGTAACTGGTTCAGTTATGAAGAAAGTCAGAGAAGAATTTGAATGGTTCAAAACTAGATTAAAACTTGGACAACCAATTTCTATGGCTGATTTGAATAACAAAGAAAAATTAGATGACAGTATTAGTACTGTACCAAATGAAGAGATTGCAGAGCAAAATTCTGATCTACAATCTTCTTGTCTTCATAATGCAGTTGAAATACAAAGTATGTTTAACGATTGGAAGAAATCTCCCCAGCAAAGGTTAGCCGAATTGGTGGAAGCACTGACTCTATCATCTACTAGGGAAGAAGAGAAAAAGACCCGAATTTCGAAGGATAAGAAATGTTATCCTTCTTGTCTACAAAAAACTGTGAAGGAGGACATTAACAAATCTGTTTCATGTGAAAAGCAAGCTTGCAAATGTCAGTCCAATTCTCCCAGTGTTGACTCAACCTTGAGTGTAAGCTCCATTCCTATTCTGTACATTTTGTGATCATTTTATTTTATATACATATACACTCTAAAACATTTATTTCCTCATTACAGCAAAACCAAGAGAAACCTCAGAACTTGGAAAACAGTACGATAAATCATTGTACTGATTCTGACAATCTCAAAGGTAAACTAACAACCATTGTAAAACAAAAATGCTACACTTTTACCAAAAACAAGTTGAAATTAACGTAATAATTTCCAGCACCTGCGGTACCAATAAGCGGCGAGTCCAACGGATATCCTAAATACATCCCCACCATCCCTCGATTCGTGCTATCAAAGGGTCCTGGCCCAATGTGCAAAGAGCTGCCTCTGACAAAAGTGTCGAAGACTACAGCGACGGCGACATCGCCGACGACAACGACTACGACTGCTCAGACGGCTCCAACGCAGACGCGGCACTCTACCACGCAGACGCCCAGCGCTGCAGTTCATGCCCAGGGTCACGTGCATCGTCACCACCACCAAGGTAGATGTAAGTATCCCCGACGGTATCTCCACTCATCAATCTCTATCCATCATTCTGTCATAATAAACCTACCGTTCTCAGCATCAGCAATGATCAATCGTGCTTGAGTTACACTTTTAATAACGATTATTAAAAAACAAAAAAAAAAACAAAAAGAGAAATGCAACAAACAACAAAATTGGGATAAGAAAGACGTGTATGCAAAGCAATATTATCGTGTTGTCGAATGTTGTTTTTGTTCCTTGTTGCACAGGTTCGTCCCATTCTCATTTGCACGGCAGCTTATCCAACGCTGTCATAAAATCCTCCGGTCCGCATCGAACGCATGTAGCTCGTAACAATCATCCGTCGGGGCCGGTAGCCTCCTCTTGTCATAAACAGCAGCACATTGTCGAACATATTAAACGATTGTCGACCAGCGATTGTAAATACCCTTTTTTGACAACTATTCTATACTATTTTTGTATCGTAAAATATTTTTTTCGTTTCGTTTAGTTTCACATATCATTTCACTCATTTTCATTCACCTCACTTCTCCCAAATAGTACAGACTGAGTCGAAGACATGGGTGGATTGCGAGGACTATATTGCTTACCAAAGCCCTCCCATCAAGTCTTTGAGATCCTTGTGCTATTGTGGGATTATATTAAATACACCAATTGTTCACACACAGTTGTACTTATTTTCATCTTTTGTTCTTGTGACGTTTATTTATTTATTTTTTGTGGCAAAGCCGTTACATTTTTTTCTGATTTAATGACTTTTTCTTCTCTCAGTGAGCCCCGGCGAGAACGGCGACTGTTCGGACTCAGCGAGTAGCCACGAGGACTCGTGCTCGACGACCAACAACAGCCCGACGCCCAGGGATTCCAGCCGTCACTGCGATTGTTGCTACTGCGAAGTATTCGGCCATGGTGTTGTAAGTACACAAATGAATACTATTTACATTCGGTGGCGGATTATGTGTTTACCGTATGAAAAGTACAACGATACAGTAACTTCTATATGTGTGCGTGTGTCGTTTCGGAGTAGTTCGCGAGTACCTTTTTGAATCAGTCGTTGCCTGTACGGGTAAACAAACAGTTCGAAAATGTCCGATCACCACGATCACTGTACTTGTCATCTTCAATCGGCAAGTATAAAAAAATAACAAATTGCATTTCTAAGAGAACAGAAACATGCTTTATGACGATAATTTGTAAATATTATTATAATTTAGAATATCAGAATATCAAACTTGAGTGCTCCAAAACGTTATTTTCAAAATAGAATAGAAAAACATAACCTTTACATTACAATGCATAAATCTCGACTAATCTTACATATATTATTTGCAGCCTTCAGTGGCGCCAGTCAGCCGAAACTACAATGAGATGCGCGAACGTCTTCGGCAGCTGTTGTCCAAGAAGAAGGCCAAGGTGTGCAAATCCGGTACTTGTACGCCGCACGCCGCTAAAAGCAACAACACCACTATCCCCGTCCCCGCAGCTGCTATCGGCGTGGCGGAGGTGTCCTCGTCGTCTTCATCCCTGTCGTCATCCTCGTCCACCTCGTCGACGATAACTAATGTTGATCCAGCGGCAGCGGCAGCGGCAGCGGCGTTGCTACCCGCCACTGCCATCACTCACCCGGCATCGCGCGTTAATACGTCCATTACATCGACCGCGTCGACGACGGCGATAACAACGGTGAACCAAAAAGCCGCACCGCTTGTTAAGAACGCTGCGAGTGGTAATCTGACGGTGCTAAATTCGACCACGACGTTGGTTCCGTTAAAGCCCAAGGAGGAGCCTTGGAACATCGAGGCGGCCGTCGAGTTTATCGAAGGTAGCGGCCAAATGGGGAAGAAGGACAAGAAGAAAGCTGAGAAAAAAGCGAGACAGAAGCAGAAAAAAGTAAGAATTACGAGATCTCTTAAATTGTAAATTAGGTAGAAAAGAAAAATAAAAGTTTTGTCAAATACACAAGTATTTGAAGGGAATAAATTGTAGACTTGCCTCTTATTTTTTATTATTAGGCACGACCGCTACTCGAGAGAACCTTATAATTTTTTTTAATTTTTGTTTTTATTGTATGGAGTAACTTATGCAACGGCAAAGAACAGAAATAATTATTAAAAATTTTAATTTAAAACTTTAAATTATGGTAAAATATAAAAATTTTTGATAGTGTATAATGAACTCCAATACTTCTGAAGAAAAAAAAAGAAAAATGTCATTGTTTCCATTTTTATGAAAATTACTTACAGATAATTAATGATTGTTTAGTAAGCATTATTGGTTACAGTAGAATCAGTTTGGCGAGACTTTAATTTGTTATATAGTAATAATAACTAATTGTATTTTGAATTTTAGCTCGATGAGAAATTGAAAAAGGAGAAACAGGAAGAGGACAAGCTGAAGTTGATAGAACTGCAAAAGAAAACTCCAGAAGTAACCATAACAGTGGTGAACCCGCAGAAGCAGAGTTGCAGACCAATGCCACAACAGCCGAAGTTGCCGGAAGTATCAATTCTTCCGACGACCGGACCAGTGCCACCATCGCCGTTCGCTCTGACAAAGCAGCAGCAAGCGACCACCGCCAAAAAGAAAGGCATCAATGATCCTACCATTATCACCACTAATATCAATAAGAATGTTAGTAACAAAGCTAAACCCACCCCACCACCGCTAAGCACGACGGAAAGTTCGAAAAAGAAGACTATTGGCGTAGACAAGGTCAACGGGACGACGGTCAACTCGAATGCTAAGAATGCAAAGTCGAAAGCATCAGCAAAAGCCGTCGGCGTGACACCACCTCCTCCTGTTCCTGAGATAGCTCCAATGGCTGTGCCGGAGAATCTGCCCGATTTCAGCAACCTAACGAAGAAGGAGCGAAAGAAGCTGAGGCGCGAGATAGCAAAGCAAGAAGAGCTGAAAAAACAACAGCAGCAACAACCGATGGCAGCAGATAACAAGAAACAAGATGACAACCAGCTGCAAATTGTAACGATCAAGAGGATCATGGAATCGAGCAGCGCCGAACCCACAGTGACGATAACGCTAAAGGGTCAAACCCCAGCTGAGGACAGAGTTTTGTTCACTCTGGTCAATGGCCAATCGAAGGATGGTTCATCGGGAGACAAGCAACAGCAACAATCCGGTAAGAAGAAGAAAAAGGGTAATAATGCTAATCAACAACAGCAGCAACAGACTGCCAGCAATAAACTTCAGCAGTCGCAGAATAACAAGTCTGAGCAAAAGAATATAAAACAACAACAGCAGCAGCAACAAGCGAGTAAAGATAAATCGAAAGGAAAGCAGCAGCAACAGCAACAGCAAGCAACAAAAAAATGGGAACGTCGTTGAACTGAACGAAACAAAGTCCAAGAAGAATAAGAAGAAGAATAACGAGAATAAGGAGAATATCAACGAGCAGATGACCAATAAGAATACGCTGAAGCAAGACACTGCTGCTACGAATAAGAAATCAAATAAGGTTTTTAGTCAAATTTACAAATTCGTTTGGAATGTATTATTATAATCGATTTTGTCTTTTCAGGCTGCTGCAGCTCAACCAGCTGCCCAGAACAAACAACAGCAGCAACAACAGCAACAGCAGCAACAGCA
>JAPYZO010002255.1:0-15239 GCA_030522905.1 Torymus flavipes
GTTATTACATCAACCCCCATTTTTATCGCACTCGCTGCTAAATATCATTAGCACGCAGCACTAAGTAATATATATACCGAAATGGACGCAGCCGATCTCGCTTATAGCTGTAGAACAGCGAAGAATCGGAAATATATATACACAAACTACCGACACGCGCGCGTTACAGAGTGCGAGAGAGAAAGACAGTACGAGAGATAGAGAGAGTCGATAATTGGAGCATTATATAAATCGCGACAGCGCTCGAGAGCACGCGTCTCGTCGGTGTGTTGTATAGTTCAGTAAACCCGAAGCGCGCGGCGTCGAGCCGGTTTATGCCTTATCTCTGTCTCTTTCTCCCTCTAAACTTATTGCACGCGGCCGGGGAAAACGCGCATCGAAGCAGCCGCTCGCTGCAGTCGCCTTTCCAATCCGTCAAATGCCCTACTCGAATTCCTTTCGAGCCCGAGAGACGAAGAGAGTTCGGCGGCCGCTCTGCTGACGGCTACGAGGTAAGTTTCACCGCGGTAGTCGCGCCGCAGAGGAAAGTGAGTGCAGTGTGTGCAGTTGCGGTTTTCGGCTTGCGTGCAATATATATTTTCGGAGAAATCGCACGCCTGGCATCGGGATACAGTGCGAAGTTTTGTGTGCCTGACGTAGGTACGTGAATTCTTTTAATTTTTCGAGTTCTCTAACGAACGGCGTTTGTAGTTTTTGGTTTAAATTGTGTAGTAAAATATTAACAAATATCGTAATAAGACGGTTAATATTCGTGGCGCATTGAAGAAAACTTCACCAGCTGACACACAAGTCGGCAGCTGTTAGAGAAATATCAATCTTTCCAATCTCGACCTTTATTGAAAACTTACGCTTATGTGTTACACAATTTATTTATAAATGAATGCGTCTAATTAAAATAACCAATAGCAATATATTACTGTTGTTCATTTGCAGTTGACAATTCCGAGAAAGTTTATCATAACCGCAAAAAATTTACAATAAAGGTGAGTAGGTAATTAAATAAAAAATTTTCAATCACACAAACATTTTTTAATTCTTATTGCAAACAAAACGCTCTAATAAATAACGTGAATTAAATTCATATTACACTTCAATAATAATAGAATAATTAAAAAAAAATACTATTAAATTTACTTATAATAACAATTACTGTAAAAATGTAAATAGTACTTCAACAATAGAAAACTTATACAGATAGAAATTATATCATTCGACGATTGCTTTGTTAATTTTAATGTTGACACAGTCCTATAAATTTGTTTACTTTGTATTTAAAATCAAAATAATCTTCATGCCACTATTCCATAAACTAAAATTAACGAAGAATAAAACTCACACCATCCATCGAAAAATTATTACAATTACGATTTCTGATTAATTTTCTTATGCAATTCAAGCAACAATGGCAAAGTTAAAAGTTGCTATCATCGGCCAAAGCAACTTTGCTGCAGACGTATATAAACTGTTGAAAAAAGATGGTCACGACATCACTGGCGTATTCACGATACCGGACAAGAACAACCGGGAAGATCCACTTGGTAAGTAAAGTTTTTATCGAATACTTATTACTTGGCATAATTCCGATAACGATAAACATTCGCATGCATGCTTACAGTTTACATATAAAACATAATGAAATTCACAATTTACATAAATTACTTTCTTTTAATATTAATTTTTGCCCATTAACGTATTTAGATCGTTTCAAAAGTTCATTATTTATTACATGTCGTCGAACAAGATTTGTTATTTTATTTGATACACGTTATAATAATTATTTTGGTACTTATCAATGTTCTGTTAGACCTCTACTGCATTTGAATATTTTCGTAAATTTGAAACATGGCTAAACATAATTGAGAATTTAAAGAAATTTGCGTGACAATCATTTTTGTATTTAATAGTATTTTTAGAACATATCGGCATACATTTAAATACTTAACTCGTCCAATCAAAGAACTTCAATAGCTTAGCCAATTTTATTTTTAAGCAAAAGTGTTCAAAACTTATAATTTGAATAGCCGTTCGTAATTTGTTCGTAACATGTTAAGAACATAATTAATGTACCAATATACTGTAAAACTATACAAGATAAATGAAGAATTATTTTTATTAAATTGTATGTTAGGTATAACATTACGAAAACACAAAATATACTTATATATATACCTAAATACTTTTTAAAAAATATCACAATTCTTATATTTGATAAATTTATGATTATTTGACTTTCAAACGAAGCTGTCTCGCTAAGGATTGAATGAATTATTATCTAACTTCGGTGTTGTGTTATGACGCGTCAAATCACGACACTAAACTCTTCCGCGAAGAACTTGATTTCTACGTCATTAAATACGATACATATAGAAGATGCGAAATGAAAACTAGATTTTTACGGATAAAACGAAGTGCAAGATAAAATCATAATGTGTGCGTAATTACATGAGAGAACATTAGCAAGCCAAAATTAAAAATATATTTACCGGAATTTTCCTTTACAATTTCATAAGCTAAAAATATTTATCAAACTTTGACATGATTTTATTGATTTCTTTATGAATTACGAATATCGAGCCGCTTGTTTTTTACAATTAGTAAAAGTTTACTACATATATACATAAGATCAGAAATTTGGTTCAATCTAGAGAATATCTGTTCCTGGATGATAGAACGTAAACGATTGCCCATTTTAAACTGCATGAAGATTGTTCTGTTGCATATTTGAATGTAGCGCGATAGTCTGTTCTGTACACTCAACCATTACAGCCAGACAAAAATCTTAATTAACGTTGTACTCTTATCATACTATTTTGCTATAAGAATATACAAATATATACAATAAAGTTTCATGTCATATACTGTACTGTGGACGAGTAACCTAAACTATTTTCATAAATGTACTAATTAGATTCCAAATGCAGTAAGTAAAACACGAACATCAAATAATCATTCAAGTAAAAACGAATTATAAAAACAAAAAAAATTATTTATAGTTTTTCCAGAAATCAAAGTAATAAATAGTAGAATTCTATTACTTTTTTATAAAAACATTATTAGAATCACTTAAATTTAGAAAAGTATATTACGTGTACAATGCTAATATATAGTTGATTATTATAGTTATCTAATAAATAATATTTTGAAAATTTCAATAATTTGGCTAGAATAAATATCACTTTAATCGAGACAAAAGTTACCGTAACTAATTTGGCTCAAAAATATATTTTATAGAGAATGCTCATTATGATATAAAAACATTAATGTTGCTAGTTTTAATTTAATAAAAAAAAATCGCTCTTTTACAAAAACTATAAAACTATCACTTACATTAAAAATATCTAAAGTAACTTAAATTGGAAAATATAGGCAATATTTAACTACTGTAAACGTATTGCTATAGACTTATATATTTCTCGGTCCTAAATTGGTCAACATAATATGTGGCTATTTTTATATTTTATCATTATGAAAAAAAAGCAGAAGGCAGTGTGCGCGAAACTCGCTGTATTAATCCCTACTAGTGGTAACAAATTAAAAATGTTGAAATATGGTAGAAAGACTGTGCATTACTTTGCGTAGGTACTAGAAACCTGTTTTGAAATAATCGTTCATGAAACCACACCTATCACGAGTCTTTTGCATGAGTATATATTATCATCGGTTCTAAAAATATACAAAAGCTATTGAAATTTAACTTATTACTTTTATTCTCTAGTTTTAATGAAACTCAAAACTGTACTGTCTTTAATTACGCTTCAATGTTATATGCGAGTTTGCCCTACGAAGCACATAGACGAGATAGGGTGGAAAAATCTTCATTTAAAACCTAGAAAACCAGTCCTGTAATTCTTATTAGTGTGGAAGGCAGGGCGCAGCGTGGGGATATACAAAACGGTCCACTTTTTGAAAATTTTGACTATTTTGAAAAATTGTATTCATCCCCTGCCTTGTCCACACCAATATGGATTACAGGACTGGTTTTCGAGGTTGAAAATCAAGATTTTCCACCCTGTCTCGTTTATGTGCTCCACAGGGCAAGCTCATAGCAGCAATAGATTACTTGAAAAAAACATCTCAGCTATAGTTAAAAGTTCTGTGGATTTTCACATAAGTACTATATTGAAGAATTCCAGTTGATTTCCTCAAAGCTGAAAAATTAGACAGTATATAAAGGGCTATAAAAAATCCTTTAACTTGATAACAATGAATTATGAGGTAATAAACGCTGTAAAATCTATACCCACATAATCGTACGATCGAGATAACGTTCCTTCCGTCCACAGTATTATACCATACAGCACCATCTCAAGCTCCGCAAAAAATTGCGTCTATGTGTCGATGTGTCAACGCATGCACGCACGCTCCCAATCATCCGCGTCGAAAGTTGCGCAATATAAGTCTGCGATCGCACGCGTCGGTATAGCGGTACACAATGTGACCTCGGCTCTCTCTGTCTCTGTTGCAGCGATAACGGCCAAGGCCGACGGCACGCCGGTCTTCAAGATCAAGGCCTGGCGCAGCAAGGGCGTGCCCCTGCCCGAGGTCCTCGAGCTCTACCGTAGCATCGAAGTCGACCTCAACGTTCTGCCATTCTGCACCCAGTTCATACCCATGGAGGTGATCAACCATCCGCGCCACAAGAGCATCTGTTACCATCCCTCGATACTGCCGCGGCATCGGGGCGCCAGTGCGATCAGCTGGTGAGTTATATTATCGACGAACATTTTTTTTCAATATTATCTATAGTTCTTGGCGAACGAAAGTTCGTTCGGGGATATCGTAGATTGTGCACAAAACGAGTTCGATGTGCGTTGCTGTACCTGAATTAAACTTATACCTACTATACAGTTGAATATTGGCATAAGAAAAATGACATATTAATTGACTGAAACATTTCGGAAACTATACGGCATGGCGTATCTAGACTAAAAGATGGGAAAAAGTCAAAGTCAAACTACTGCATAATTTTCTACTTTCTAATTCTCAAGAAAATATAATCACTTACTTATTGCTTGCAATTTTCAATGGCTTAAAATTTTTCAGTTTTAATAATCACATCCAGTTAACTTTTATATTATTATCAAAGATATTTGTTAATATTTTCAAGAATATACTAAAGGTAAGTATAAGTCATGTATATGTAAATGCAGATGAAATTTTAAGTTTCAAATTTTAAACTTATATTTTAATAGATCCGTAAAATATTGGCATCATTATTTTATTTATTTTCTTTAATTTTGGAAGTATTTTCAAAAACAGGTCGATAAAAATTCAAGACACTATAATTTATATATTTTTTTTAATTATTATATAGTGACCAATATCTGGGTCTTGTATGGTAAACTATAGATAATATAAGTATATCAAAATCATGTCTTGAAACAAAAACTATTTTAATTATGCAACGATATATTAAAAAATTTGTTCTTTCACTAGGACAGGAACGTCATATGTAACAATAATTTTATAATAAGATAACTCGAGGTTATTCGGCGATGTATCTAATTCAGCCAGACACGCACACTTCCACGTCCCTACTTACTCTGAAAGTTTTATCAGACACATAAGTAGCTGGAAAATGTGAAATATGGCTTATAAGTTACTTTAAAATTTTCCTTACTTATGACTTTCTCAAAAAACTTTTCTTCATTTTTAAGATAAACCGATTTATTATATATTTTAATATAAAACAACTGAAAATCGATGTAATTCCTTATCCTAAAGTTTATTAATTAAGTGGTTTCTTCCTTTTTAAAAGAAGCTATAATTAAAAGTTATACACAAATCATTTATAAAAAAAATTTTAAATCAGACTAACTAATCTCAAATATACTTGTAACTTATCATAGAAGTGAAATAAAAAATTTTAAAATATATAAAATTATTATGATTCCTATAAATAATATATGTAATGACCATCCATTAATACTCTCCAGGACTCTGATCGAGGGCGACGAGACGGCAGGGTTCTCGATCTTCTGGGCGGACGACGGCCTGGACACCGGACCGATTCTGCTGCAGCGCAGCTGTCCCGTCAAGCCGAACGACACCCTCGACTCGCTCTACAATGGCTTTATGTACCCGGAGGGTATCAAGGCTATGGCCGAGTCTGTAAATCTCGTGGCGCAGGGCAAGGCACCGATGATAGTCCAAACAGAGGAGGGCGCAACTTACGACGCCATGCTTAACAAAAAGGAGCTGCAAAAGCTCGACTGGGCGAGTAAAACGAGCGCGAAGCAAGCGCACGATTTCATCAGGGCGCTCGACTCTACGCCTGGCGCCTGGACAATGATAAACGGCGAGGAGGCGAGACTGTATGGTAGCAGTCTCTGGAAAGGTGAGTGATGCCGCCAAGCGTTAGTGCAATGAAACAGAATTTGTATCATTGATATATTCTTTTCTAAAAAAAAGTTCAGGAGGGAACCTATAGACTTTGCCCAAACTATATTCGCGTATTTTC
Organism: Torymus flavipes; assembly: GCA_030522905.1. Taxonomy (NCBI): domain Eukaryota; kingdom Metazoa; phylum Arthropoda; class Insecta; order Hymenoptera; family Torymidae; genus Torymus; species Torymus flavipes. The sequence goes on from JAPYZO010002255.1 coordinate 6,461, forward strand.
TACAGCTTGTGAATTCTCACAGACTTTGCCAATATTTTTTTGAGAATGTATATATTTGTAGATTTGACCACAGGAGTTTTACATTTTCATATCATATGTATACAGAATTTCAAACATAATAAACGAGAGAAAGCGAGCTTTTACCAGCGCTTTTTTCAGTATTGAAAAAATTTCATTTCTACAAAAATTGGTAACTTCTAATGAGAATTAATATTTTTTAATTCTGGAAAAAAACAAGTGAAAGCTCGGTTTCTCTTGTTTCTTTATTTTTTTTAAGTTTTATATGCAATATTTTCTAATGTAATGATTCACGTTTGAAGTCGGGATATTTTTAAGCATTTTTTTTAAATAAAGTTTATAAGATACGTTTTTTGATCCAACTGACAGCATAATATTTGTTAAATATAAGTATCTTGAGTGTACTGAATGACCAGTTAACTCAAGATACTTATAATAAAATTTATTCCAAATAAAGCTAAGTTACAAATACTTTTTTAATGGTTCGACATTGTTATGATGCACTCTAAGAGATACAAAGAATGACAACAATTAGTTATAACGCAAAATTTGCTAAGATTTTAATTTTTAATGTAAATTTTTCAATTTTCATAAAATTAGATGAGACTATAATATTAATTAACTGTTGATATATAAAAAATTATAGTATTTTATTTTACTTCAATCTAACAAGGAAGTATCAGAAACAGTGTATTTCTGAATTGCAATAATAAATACTCTGCGTAACACATTTCAAGATAAGTGCATTTATTAAATTGAGTTTATATCGAGAATGCTCATTCATCATAATCGCCTTTTGTAATAAAGAACGAAAACTGTAAAAATCACCAGAGACAGAGAGGGAGGGATATGGCTGGTTTATACTTAACAATACCACGAAGAAATTTATCTGCTGGTTCCTTGGTAAAGAAAATACACAAAAACTAGCTAATTTTTATATCAATTTCTGTACCTAACAGTGTTAAAGTTAACAATTCCATCTCCTATAATCTATTACAAAAAACAACAATAAAAATTCTACAAAACACGACTTACTATATATCATTATACACTCAAATTAATTTTATCTGTACGATTCTCCAATCAACAGGAACCAGTCCACCAGCTGGTGACACCGTAGACGTAGACGGCCGACCAGCTCTGGTGTACGACGGAGGTCTGCTCATCCAGGCTGCCGACGGCAACTGGCTGAACGTCGAAGTGTTGAAGATCGGCAGTCGGACCATCAGCGCGAGCAAGTACGGCAAGGCGCAGAGCAACGGTACAGCCGTCGAATTCACGGAGGAGGAGCGCCAGGCTGTGGAGACGTTGCGTAAGATCTGGCAGGGTATACTGAATCGCGAGGTCGACGACGAGACGGACTTCTTCGCTTGCGGTGAGTTTTTACCTCATTCGATAATCGGGGTTTTAAGGAATTTCGAAGTCAATTGTTTGCCCATTTTTTGTTATACTTTATTTTGATTAAAGATTTTGAAAATTATAAGAGTTAACCGCTATTTGGAATGACTTCAGAATTAGTGAATAACCAGAATGATTTTTGAAAGATAAAAAATAATGATAATTGACTGATTGTATAACCTAATTCTATATAAACTCTAATATCTCATTAATAGAATGATGATGTTGGATCAATGCCATTCTACGTCTCGAACAAATAATACAGTTTGTAACGAATAGAAAAAAAATTTATTTTGAGATTGTCAGCCAAGACATCCTTGATCTCCGTAATAATACACGCAACCATCCTATTAAGTTTTTTATTAGCTGGCCAATTTTCTTCAAATGCCAGTTTCAGTCGATTTGAAATGTTAATTAGAAACTTTACGGGATTGTAGTGTACGCTATACAGGAAGGACAGAGATATGTCTCGGTTTTGCATTCATCGAAATACATTTTTTATTTATTTAAGAACTCTAATATAATTGGCTTGATCGATCGGCAACTATATGGACTTTAATAATTTAAAAGACAACTTGGTCAAATTACAAGTACAGGTTTAAACATTTTTTTTTTCAAACCGAGAAAACGATATCCAAATTGCAAAATAAGAATTAAGATAATTTAAAAAAATTACAAGGATGGTATGGTAGGGCCTATGCCAGTTTTCACATAAAAGAGAGTTTCATATAAGGTTTTTCTTAATATTTCAAATATTTCTCTATGCCTATGATAATCACAAACGATTTTAATTTTATGGACGAAAATTACTTGTATCCATTGTAGAATGGAATCTGATATTTTCTACTTATGCCAAGTTCTTTTTTATATTATTACATAATAACCCATTGAAAATCATCTGTTATGTGTAGTTTCGATTTAAATCATACAAATCTAGTGTAAAAGTCAACACACAAATTATATAATTTTAATATACGATGTGCGTAAGTTTAACATATCATCTGTGTAAATTTGAATTTCAAAATATCAAACACAAATGAAATTTCAAGCAATTTTCATTTTCATTTTCAAATAGTGAGAATACACTATTAAAATAGTAGATATCCATTATTGCAATAGCGAATGACTGATCACTACTAACAAAATTTTTCCAAACTGTTTACTATTTTAGTTATTTAGAGAAGTTTTTCTATAAAATGTTATACATCATCGACGCCCATTATGAAAGCTAGTATAATATGATTCAGTTTTCCACGAACACTAGTCCATTTCAGCGTTTGCGGGAAGACTAGCACGATTCAAAGTCTCAACTTTCGCTAATTTTCGGCGTTTTCGTTGCAGTTTTATGAAATGTGCTAGTCTTCGTGAGAACGCAGTACAGCGTGCTAGTCTTCATAAGGGGCGTTGATATGTATAGTTAACTGCAACAAGACCAATAATCTACTGAACAATGCGGTGACATAACCATGTGTGACATAAATTCACACTTATTACAGGCTTTTCCATGACATACATAATTGATTATTATTATTATTATAATCCATTGACCAAAAGGCAAATTTAGGTCACATAAGTTATAAAACAGTACATCGCCCTCGTTTGGCTCGGACTCCATTTTCACGCCGAGTCATAATGGGCCACTTATGTCATTAGTATATTAATATTATCATATACTATTATGATCTAATATTAGATATTTGTGTTAAAATTATTCAATGGATAGATTCCCACGATACTGAAAATTCCTACCCACAAGTATATACATGAATTTGGTCAAACGTTTGTGAATAAGCCTCCAGATACATAAATAAACTTTTACACTGATTATACTTTGTAAAAATAATATAATTTTCTCTACCCTAACATAGCGATATGTTTACATCGATTATATATACAAACGTCATTCGTTGATAACCAAAAATTATCTCGCAATCGTGCAAAAAGCAACATTCAGTCATATACATTTCAGTCTTGACTCTTGTGATCCAGTAGGAACTTACTCGTCATCTCACGTTGCTCTTCTTCACCTTTCAACATCAACTCTTCTCCTTTTAAGATCAACTCTTCTCCTTGTAATCTCAACTCTTCACCTTCAAACATCAATTCCTCACCTTGAAACATCAACTCTTCACCTTGAAACGTCAACTCTTCACCTTCAAACATCAGCTCTTCCCCATTTAACATCAACTCTTTACCTTTCAGCCTTGTCTCTTCCCTTATAACCACTCGCTCATCTCCATTCAACATTGGCTCTTTCCCATTCGACACTCGCTCATCCGCCCCCTCCTTCACCGGTCTGCCCCTTCTTCTCCTTCTCATCTTCTTCGCGTTCGCCCTTCCCCTGCCGTCAACACTGACGTACCCTTTCATCGCCAGCTTCTTACACACGGTACCGATCCACTGGCCCGTGATACCGAGCGTGTTGACGAACATCGTCTTGCAGACGAGCTCGACCGCGCCGTTCAGCCTAAAGAAGTAGGTACGCGTGAAGGTACGTCGCGACTGGTCAACGGTCACCCGACCCTTGGGCCCGACCGACATGTGGTGGGCGATGAATTCCCACTGGGAGGTGTGATCGGCGATGCACCAGAAATCCCGGAAGATATTGCAGCGAGCCGATTGGCCGATGCGCTGGCTGCAATGTAGACGACAGGTTTTCGCGCATGGAGGGCCGATCTGCCGCGGTGCGCCAGGGCGACCGCTGGAAGTGCGGTACGCCTCGCCGCGGTTGCGCGCCTCCTTCTGCTCTTGGATTTGGTCCTGCTGACGCTCTGGTTTCGAAAATTTTCGTCTGGCCGTGCTCGGCGTTTTGGCGGATAGTTGGCTGGGTGGTGACGCGGCTGGTAGCAAAAAGTCTAAAAACGAATGATTCAGATTATGTATAATCGTTTAACTCGCTTTGAATTATTTAATTTCTTTGTCAGCTATAGTTTATGGTACCAAATTTTTACCAAAATAATTAAAATTATGAAAATTAATACCTTATATAAAGTGGGCTGTATGGGTATGGTCTAGAACAACGTTTACGTATAAAAATGTGAAAAATTCTTAATAATAATTTATTTTATTAAAAAAATAATTGATAAAAGTTATTTGAAGATAGTGGTGCCAAACAATCTTAAAATAACTGCATGCATACATATACGATTTTTGCTAATCGCTCAAATTCGTTAATATTTACCTTTTCCATTCCCCAAAGTATCAATAATTGAATAGTTCGTATACACAATGATGCCCAACTAATGTATATATTATCGCATTGAAATCTACGTATCTCATTACATAGGCTTTACATGCTATATAGTATTCAAAGTCATAAATAAAAAGTTTTATCAGTAATTTCGACATGTACAACTTTAAGATGAATGAAATTTTTGACAATAAAAAATTATTTCTTTAATTATTTTTTGTACTCACGAATCAATTAACATAATAACACAAATAAAATAATAAAAAATTGGCAAATAACTGATCGCGCGACTAATATTGATTACTCAATTACTGGTAGTCATCAAAAATAACAGAAAGCAAGAGTTTTCGAGAATTACACCACATCTGTATCACTCGGTGAGATAAAACACACATATCACTACCAATATACGAGAACCGAGCGATCGTTCCATCACCAATGTATAACATCAATCCACGCACTGTCTCTTCTTCAAAAACTCAATACTTATGAATATTCCCGTAAATCGACAAAAATCGGTATACACAATAAAAATACACTTGCCGTCGTCATCGAAGATCTGCTGCACCAGTGCGAGCAGCTTATCACCAGCGCTCATCGCCGCGTCTTTTGCTCCGATACGTTATTATACTAAATGTATGAAAAAACTATACGCGGCTCGCGCACGCACCTGAACTTTTCTGCGGTACGACTACGGAGCGACTGACCGGCCGCGTGCGCCGGCGGTTTAGAACACGAGCGCACCTCGCGAGGAAACTCCTTCTGCAAAAGTAGAGAGAGACTGTGCGTGTCGAGCGGGACGATTTTCATCACATGGATGTAATTTCGCGACGCGTAGTCTTTCTTGAAGTGCGAGTGGAGAGAGAGAGAGAGAGAGAGAGAGAGAGAGTGATATCTAAGCACGAGTGTGGATATAGCACGCTATATTTTTTTGCTGATAATGAAGGAGGGAAAGAGACTTTCTCAACGCGATTACTTATGTATGTCGTGGGTATATACATATTACGAGGCACTGTCTCTTTTTTTTAGATATTTCAATCGCGTTGCCAGTTTGACTCGTATGAACCGTGCGATATGTGTTGTAGAGCTGCAGATTATATATATTTGAATACGTGGTTTCGAGTCGGAATTTTGTTATATGCTTTGGTCGATATATTATGTACGACTGAACATTTTTTTAAAAATGTCTCGTGTACGAATAAATTTCTATCGTTTATCTTCAAATAAATCAAGCTCCAAAGATCTGTTTATTTATATGAATTCGTAATAACTGCTTTATCGCAAATTAGTTTTCAAGAATATTCTTGTTTACAAATTTCTTCAAGATCATTCTTCATTTTGATAATAAAAAATTTTGATTTTTGTAATTACCCTATTGAAAAATCTCACGTGAGATTTTTCAGTAGGGTAGGATTTCTAAACTGGCATTTCAATATAATTAAACAACTATTTATCTTTATTATTTTCAATAAACGAACATATTAGATTAAAAAACTTAGAAATGAGAATAATAACTAATTTAAAAATAAAATTAAAAATACAAATTTGCACTGATTCAGGAAGCGTTTTTCCGTGCCGAAAATGAAGCTCAATATACCCTTACTTTGATCTCATAGACTTTTATTAGTAAAATATGAGCCATTATATTTAAGATTAATGAAAATGTTGATTCAGTTTAATATTATCAATTTTGCAAATTAGCGACAAAAAATAAAGTAACTTTATACCTTTAAAATATTTGACTTTTTACGCTTGTTTTTTTCACAACCTTTGACAATAATCCATTATGTCAACGAACATTTTCATGCGCGTCGAAGACAAATTAAAACTTTTTCATCTGCATCTTTTTCTTTTGGTTTTTATCGTTTAAAAATATCCTTTGCATGTTCAAAACTTCATGATTGACTTTTTTTTCAAAGACTATCCAAGTCTTTGAAAAAAAAGTCAATCATGAAGTTTTGAACATGCAAAGGATATTTTTAAACGATAATAAACATCCAGTTAATGCGACAGAAAAATATCTTATTCAAACATAGTTTTGCAATAATAATTGTTCAAGAACAATTATAATGCCCTACTGATAAAACAGTAATTTCTTAAAAAATACCGTAATTTAGTTACAAAGAAATCTATGTTTTATGTGCTTCATTACACATTATACTTTCACTAGCAATATGCAAAAGCGCTTCGCGCGTCCTTTTCTATTTTGAGGTTCGTCAGAATCGTCATAAGCAGTCCTGAAAAAAGCCCTTGCATACCAATATGTAGCAAAATTCATCCAGCATAAAAAAATCACAATTTTACTCTTTGTAAGTTATAAAGAGCAATTTGTTCAAAACGCTATTTTTTTCGCTAAATATAAAAAACGACATCATTTAACGATTTTACATAATAAAAATACCAATTTGTTTGAAACCAAGAACAAATTTCACAAAGATTATTATTATGAAAATGCAAACACCAAACAACCAATATCGTCTATACTCCACAGGCGCTGGCAGCATGGACGTCGTGCGAATGGTCGAAGAGTTAAAGGACAGCCTGGACATCCACCTCCAGAACACGGACGTGTTCATGGCGCCGGTGTTCGCGGAGCTTGCGAGCGCCGCCATCCTAGCAAAACGCGGTGCGAATGCTTCGCAAACCATCAGCTACGAGGCGGTCGAGCTGCGTGCCAACAACATCGACTTGCGCTTCCCGCGGCAGCTGTTCGTCGACGGCAAGTTCGTCGACGGACGTGGCAAGCCTATCACCTCCGTTAACCCGCACGACGAGAGCCAGATCTGTGCGGTCGAGAGCGCCTCCGTCGAGGACGTGGACCTGGCTGTGATGGCAGCTAAGCGGGCCTTCGAGGACGGCGAGTGGAGCAAAATCAGCGCGCGGGAACGTGGTGCTTTGTTGTTCAAGTGGGTATCGTTGCAATGTTTATAATTATATCCGGTCAATGTAAGAGAATTCTTACGTAATTATAAAACCATGAATAAAAAGAACTACAAACTATATGACCTTGTCATGTCCCTGACAAAAAAAAATGCTGACTTGCTTTTATGCAACTTTTTTCCACAGTTGCGTGATATTTTTCTCAAATCAGCTTCTAGGAATATGAATTGTCAATAACTCTTGAGTTTCACAAAAACATGCACCGATGTATGAACTGTGTATGACTGGATAATTCTGCTTTTTTCGTATCATTAGTTTTATTAAAATATTTTTTCCGAGTTCAAACAGATAATTCTAAATAAAACTATGAATTGACATGTATAATGAGATTTGCAATTTTAAGTCATTAGGTATGTATTACGAAGCAGGTATAAAGTTTTATAAAAAGAAGTTTGAAAAGAAGCATGACTTATCGAAAAAATTTTCAATTATTAACTGCAGGATTCTGGATTTTTCTCGAGAATTGTTTTTTAACAAAATAAGTGTACTTTTCGATATCCTGCAGTTGAATTGTATGTTATCGCGATCGTTTTATAAAAAAGCCTTACTCGCCATCAAAGAAACCCATACATAGATGTACAATTTTTCCTAAATATCCATATCGGTTTCTTTAAAAAAAAAAGAATTACAGATCTCACTAAAAACCAAAAATATCCGCATCTCTTCATAAAAAACGTTCGGCTGTTGCAGACTGGCCGACCTAATGGAGCAACACAAGGAGGAGCTCGCGACTCTCGAGAGTCTCGACTCTGGGGCTGTGTACACCCTCGCGCTAAAAACCCACGTGGGCATGTCGATCGAGACGTGGCGCTACTTCGCCGGCTGGTGTGATAAGATCCAAGGCTCAACGGTGCCGATCAATCACGCCCGGCCGAATCGCAATCTCACGATCACGCGCAAAGAGCCGATCGGCGTCTGCGGCCTTGTCACACCCTGGAACTATCCCCTCATGATGCTCTCGTGGAAGATGGCCGCGTGCCTCGCTGCCGGTAATACGGTAGTGATGAAGCCCGCGCAGACGTCGCCGCTGACGGCGCTCAAGTTTGCCGAGCTCTCCGCCAAAGCTGGTATACCACCAGGTAAGGTTGAGTGGTGTTCGGTGCTGCTCTTTTGTAGATTGTGGTAGATTATCATCATGTTGAAGACGTGTATAATTGACAAAATAATTATTTCTCAGACTTTTCGATATTATTTTAGTGTGAATTTAGAAAAAACGGCGTCCTAAAAAATACA
>JAPYZO010002256.1:0-16527 GCA_030522905.1 Torymus flavipes
GATTTATGCAACATACAATTTCCTCAATACGTTTTATGTCAATATCAGCATTGTTGAGTTGAGAAAAAATCTATTTTTGTTGTATGTTGTGTTGTTTGCTTAATTAACATTAATTAAAATCTAATAATTACAACTTCAAGTAATGGCTGAATTGGAGCGTAAATGTTTTATTTTTTTCGGAATGTACACACACACTTCAGCCTCTTTTTATTCAAAAGGTTGATTTTTTAAATTAAAAAATAAATAATGAGAGGCTTTAATACTGAGTTTAATCGAAATTGGGTGAATTCGTTTTTCAATTTTATTTTAGTAAAAAAAAATACAGTTTTACCCCCAGAATACAGTAATTCATGAAGCAAATGGAAAATTCTTTATCAACAAATAAATACTTTTATTATAACAGAAAAAACAGCATTTACAAAAATATTTCAAACAAATATTACTTTAAAATGATGAAAAAAGGAGTTACTATTTACAGTAAAATACAATGTCTGTTAAAATAACATTGAAAGGAAATAGTACAGATGCACCAGTAAGAAAAATACGACTGATTTCTTTGTAAAATACACTATTTGGCTTATAACTTTACGACTTTCGAAACTGATTATTTAAATCCAATTATAATTAATTACTTATTAAAATAAGTCCCTCGTTTCCACGACGTCACGAATCAACCGCTCGACCGCGATCAATATAAGCATAACACGACCGATGCGCACATACGATTAAGGTTTAGCCTCGCTTAGTGTGCGCGTCCACGTAACTCGTGTGACATGATCGCAATCTCAGTGAAACGATCGAAAATGAATGTTTAAAGAGAAAAAAAAACAAATCGTAAGAAAATTGAAAATTTTACCCGGCGCCACGAAGCCCGCTTCACGAATTAAGAAAAATTTGTTGAAAGATCATTGTGTTGTTATTGCTTTGGCCAAACAGAACTTTTCGCTCGGCGTTGATAAGACACAGCGCGGCGAGAGATGTAGAGAGAGAAAAGAGAAAGAGCGAGAGAGAGCCCCAGAGAGAGAGCGAGACAGAGCAACGTAATAAGCGCGCAAAATATCTTGCAGAGGAGAGAGAGAGAGTGAGATATGAGCTGCGCGAGCGCAACGCAGACCTGAGAATGCAGGTCTACGAGTTGGAAAAGCGCTCGCAGCTAATCAGCCAATCCTTGCAGGTTCGTGTGACGTTGGCCGCGCGCAGTACACTTTTTTCTCATTATTATTATTATTATTATTATTATCATCATAATAATTTTTATTATTATTGTTGCTATTATGACTATGCATTGCACAGTAGATGAGGTGCATTCTAGGAAACGGTTATACTTGTTTTTTTCCTGTTCTACACGTATACATTTTATTTTTTATCCTTTCCTATCCGTGTAATCGAAATTTGTAAAATATTGTAAACTTATGTTTTTGGAATGTCGTTTGTAAAATGCTACCATTACTGCTATGCGTATAAGACGCGTTTCAGATGTGAGGTGTTACATACGTTGCTTTGGAGTATAGATTTTCTTTATTTCTTGTTGATACGCTTTCAATGTTTTTATTCTAGTATCGTGTTTCGTTTTCTTTTTATGTAATATGGAATTCGATATATTACATAAAAGTTTAGTGTAACTATTTTCGTTTTTGCTGATTATTTTTAAAATTGGCATGTCACATTGACAAAAAGCCTTATACTATTCTTAAAATATATTATGTTATTGTTTCTGCAAAAGGTATTTGTGCATGAATGTTTAAATATATATTTCACGATATATGTTTATATGTTTTTAGTAAAATGAAAACTCCTCTCGACGGATTGCACAAGAGACTCATTTATCTTAGATAAATTTACTCAGAGTAATGCATAAAAAGATTAATGCCCCACCTACTTACTCCTGTGCTCCTGTTATTAATGGCAGCAGAATATGCTATTATTAAATAAATAAAGAAAAATCTTTCACTTCACTGTAACGTATTTGGCTTACGACCGAAATACATTACACGTTAACTTATTTATTTACGAGCAAAAGGCCTGCAAGATCCTCTCCCTATATTTTCGTTTGGTGTAGTACATGTCGTAGGCGTTGTATCACGCGAATCGGGGTTACTCGCCGTGTATGAAAGCTTTTTATGTAATAATTTTAGAAAATGTTTAACTTTGTAGTTTATGCTGGCTGGTAGCACACATTAGATAATTGGTAAACGTGTGATAAACGATAATTTTATTTTGTGCTGATGATATAAATAATGTTTACACAACGCGCATGTTTGACGATATACTTGTGAATACAAGGTATATAATTATCGATCCGTTATGTGCTCATTGTTAAGACTTGAGATAAAAAATTGACTGCATGATTGGCTAAATCTCTCGTTATGTTTAAGGTTTATATTTATTAATCGAATAATTTATCTGTTATACGTGTATGAAAATTTACTTTTTAAAAGTTCTTAATTCTTTTTAATGTTTTGTCAACGTGTTTATAAAGGGAAATACATTATTCTTTGAAACGTTATTTATCGAAAATGCTTTAACAAAGTTATTTTTATTACCGTTTACGTTTTAATTGTATTTTTACTTTCAAAGGTAAGCCCTTTAACAAAAGCCAATTCTTCAATTAAAAATATTGAAGTTATAAGCCATAGTGAAAAAGCGACCATTTCAAGTAAAAGTTGAGTACCTATATTATCTAGTCTTTTTGTGTTTGTGAAAGGAGACAGTATCTATAGTCATCAGAGGAATTCAACTTCAGAAATGATCTATTTTCTACTAATCAATAATTTAAATTGAAATTCACATTAAAATAAGAAAAATTTAATGTTGTATTATACTTCGTAAATTCGTTAAGGTTTAAGTGTTCGTTTCCAGTGTACTTGTATTTCTTATATATATTACTGTTACGTTTCCTTTACGCTAGTGTACACTTAATCCTATATCAAAGTATCGTAGAAAAAATTGTATGACGATAACGTATCTTACTTTATCGTACGCAACATTCCGCAACATTAAAAATACAAATGTCCCTAAAAGTATAAATTTCAAACCTCCACGCGATCATACAATTTTTTCTCCGTCCCCATAGCAAAATCCGTACACACACATACATATGCGAGCACCAACCCCGCATCACACGCATCCAACACACCGTGACTAATCGATTTACCTATATTCACCGACAGCTACAGCAGCGTACGCGACGCGAGCTGCTGGGCGAGCAGGAGAGAACGCAGACATCCATAAAGCGGCTGCTGGACTTTGCGCGAAGGATGCAGCTCAGGCAGCTGTCACAGTCGGCAGGCCGGCGACCATACTCGCCAGCATCAACCAGCTGCCATCCTCAACCTTCCTCATACCGATCGCTGCCGCCACCACCGCCACCGCCACTGCCGCCTCCTCCGCTGTCGTCGTTGGGAGCGCCGGTGCGACCGTCGGCAACCACGTCACCGTCACTGCCGTCGACGAGTCGTCGGCGCTCGTCGTCACCACCGCTGGCACCGCTGCACTGGTAAGCTTTCTTTTGGTTTAGACTGATGGGGCTGGGTTGCAAAGAGGTGCGAGATTGTCGTTGTAAGTGTGGTTTTTTAACTTTATTTGTAACTTTCAGAAGATAATTTTTAATATGGAATGAGTGAAAATAAACAAATCGTGACGGAAATATTTTGTAAAAGTTTTTAGTAATAATATTCAAAAAATAGGTTTTTTGTTTGTTTTGTGTTCGAAAAGTTTCTACTTTTTTCGTAGACGTGAGGCGCACTTGATATTTCGTAAAACATATACTGTTCCAAAAAAGAAAAATGACATTTTATATGAAAATTCTGAATTTTGTTACATTTTTAATAGTTTTTTGTAGTAAATGTGGGACTGTTCTTTACTTAAAAGATATAAAACAATTCTTCAACATATTTTTAAGTTGTTTTGAAGTATGTGACAGAATTTTATTATTCACTTTTTATTGTAATTCTCGTGTTTATTTTCATCGAGATTCATGATTTACGAATAGAAAAGGATACTACTAAACTGAATTCGTAAACATTAAATGTAGATAACGTCTATAGATTTACATTATTCACATTTATAAATTTAATAAATGACAATATTATACTTATATGATTTCATAATTTATCAGAAGATATTGAATAATTGAGAAAAGTGTTTCGATTACAATAATTTATTGAAATAATTACTGAATACTGAAACGATTTTTTTTTTATTATGAAATTTACTATTAGATATTAAAGATTGTAATGGGATTATCGATTTCTAAGAAATACGTTGAATTTCCGTTATAAAATTAAAATCTAAAATCAATTAACGAGTTTTACAAAGTTTTTAAATATCTCGGATAGTAACTCAATAACTCTGTAAATGGGTCAATTCATATTTTTTGTTCAATATCGTATAAATAACAAACTTTTCGCCCACTACTACAAGACTGTTGAATTCTTCCATCAGCTCTGATTTTTCCTTATTGGAAAGAGCTAAAATTGATTTTTACCTCTCTCCAGTACTACGATGTATAATGCATTACGACGCAGCCGTAACTGCATTGTCAGAAACAAATATACAGCGCCGAGAGCGCGCTCACATTTATTACTCCACACTTAACAGACAATGTGCGCCGCAGATAGCGCTTTTAATTTCCATAAAATTCAAACATTTCTTGAACCACACGCTTACTTTTAATCATACTTATTCGACTCGCCGACTCTTCATTTAAAAATCAATTCTACGTATAATTATACCAACATTTACCAATTGCCTCACCAGGGATCAACCGCAACATCGTCGAAGCCCGAGAAACAACAGCAGCAGCCCTCCATCCTCCTCAATCAGCTCTCGCAGCCGAGCCTCGCCACCGCCGGCACCACCGGCGAGTCAAGGCCGCACGGAGACCAGTCGTTCCTCGTCGTCGACAAACTCTCCGCCCTCACGAGCGCCACCCTCCAGCCTCTCGGAAAAAGGTGGGATCACGTTTGTTGCTAAGGTTTCTATTGTAGAGAGAAAGAGCCGTTGCTTGACTGAGTTATGTGTGGGCTTGTTTTGAAGGTAGTCTGCTTTGTAATTAATGTCGTTGGAATAAGGGAGACTCGAGAGAAAAGCGAAAAGAATTATCGGTTCTCGTTTGATTCGGAGCAATTTTATTTATTACTAAAGTTTTAAATTCCTACGAAATGACGAATATGACGCGTATACATTTTGAATGTACGAATGTCTGTGAAAAGTTTAACTTTGTAGAATATCAAAATTTGTTGTTTTCATAGAATTAAAAATGTAGGACAGTCAAAGTTTAAAGTGTTAAAGATAGCACGAAATTAAACTGCTAAGAGTCTTATAAAATTAATTCTTTTCAAACTGTAATTTTATAAATTTTTTATCATGAATAATTTTGCTGAAATTCCAATTTGTAGCGCCTAATTAAATTTAATACTTTCCAGTCGACGGTTGTATAAATAGGAGGAATGTCGCTCAAAAAGTTTCCTTGAAGCTATGTAGAATAGCTTTATTGAACAGAATGTGTAAGCACATATATGTCATTTTAGTCGCACTGTTTTATAGGCTGGAACTGTAGCGTCGATAAAGCAGATTTCCAATAATTTGGACACGGAAAATATTTACTCAGGCTAACAAGTAATAGAGCTCTCAATCAATAAGAGGCGTGATAATGATTTTAAAAAGCATAACACTTTTTACTTTACGTAATAAACTTAAACTTTAGTTAATGAAGTTACTCTTAATGAATTATTTTATGTTATAATATTTTGAACATACTCTGAAACAAATAATGCCTTTTTTATTGTCATTAATATTTAAATTAACCAAATTCTAGCACAAAAATGTAGATTAGGCTATGTACAATGAAATTTAAATTCAAAACTACAATCTAATATACCCTTCACTCATAAAAACTTCAACAATTATAGACGATGGAGCAGCGACAAGGCAACCATCACACCAAAACCTGGGATCTCCGTCCTCCTCGAGTCAGGCAAGCAGTCCGGGCTCACTTTCACCACGTCGCACAACAACAGTAGCGGTGGCTACGTCACAGTCGAGGTCGTCTGCAGCAGCAACAATAACGATAGCGACATCAGCAGCAAAAAGCGAGCTATCAGCGAGACACCAGACTGTGTGTACGTCACCGAAGAGTCGGCACCAGCGGAGCTCACTGTGCTTGTACCCGGGGGAGCCGAAGACGCCAAGTCCGCCACAGAGCCCGAAGTAATTGATGCATATTTTCGAAGAGCGATTGTTTGAGTGGTTGTGGTGATTAGGTTTTTTTTTTACTTGAGGTTGCATTTTCTTTGGCGTAGGTTGGATTTTTAATGTAGAACGAATCTGTGGGAAGTAGAAAGAATGTAGGAAGAAAAGAGGGGAGGGGGGGGGGGTCGTATTTTGAATATACACTGAGTGTGGTACATTGTGCTGTCTATGATGCAGAAAGAAGCAAGTGAAGAAAGTTTCTAAGGCTTCCTAGAATACAATCTAATGAAAAAACTAGAGTTCCCATTTATGTTAGCAAGTTTTGAATATCTTGGGGGCTAGACAATTGTTAAAAATTCTTGTACACATTCGAAAAGTAATAGATGTATGTAGTTAAGAAAAAGTTTGGAAATTGAGTCAGAATGATACAAACATGAAAAATTTATAATTATACAAATTCGTATAATTCTGTGAAAACTCCTTTATGAGTAAACTGATTAGACTGTTAAACAATTTAATATTTTCAGTAAATGGCATTGATAGTATTGTTATATAGTACTGTTTTAAAAGTATGATGATTTGCATTCATCACTATCGACGGATGTGAAATGTCTATGGTAGGCATCTACCATACCGGCATCGCCGGTACTCGCAACTCCAGTGAATGAAATTATGTGACACTTTATTTATTTATTTATTTTAATAATCTTTTTTCGAAAGAACGTTAAAAATCATTAGAAATAAATAAAATTATAACATTAATGCGTTAGAATTTTAATAAAATAAAATACTTTATCTAAATATAGTCTTATACATTAAATAACTTTTGAATTTCTAATTTTATTAGAAGTAAGTCAATCGTATGTTTTTGACCTATATGTATTCAAATGATTACACCTTGAATTATTAAAAAATGTGAGTCGAGTAGTTCATAATTATGGGAGTTATATGTATCTATTTGTTATTTATAATCCAAATAGTTTACCATCAAACAATGTGTTAAACGAGAAATTCTTGTAAATATTATACGAGTAGTACGAGATTTTTATTGCAGTATTCTAACAAAGTACTATGCTGTAACACTTGATGATACATATATTTACCATATAGCACCCATAATCATAACTTCGGAACATAAATTATTCAAGCACGTAATTATTTACGCCTTAACTAATACATTTTTTATATTTCTAGGTATTCAATATCTCCTCTGGAAGTTCAGGAATCGAAATCGTCGAATCTTCTCAATCTTCAGCAGGAACCGAGCGTCTTGATGCTTCCATCGAACAACCAGCAGCAGCTGAGTCTATCGCCGATGATGATGTTGACGACGAAGACGCGAACAACACCCCCATCGTCGCCAATGACGACAACGATCACGACATGGACGATGTCGACGGCGACGACGACGGCGATGACGGCGAGCCAGATTACCATTGGGAGGACCACGACTACTTCAGCGGCGTCTTTCCTGGCAAGTTTGGCTTCAAGATCAGAATTGTCTTTGAGAGCGACTCCGAGTCCGAGGCGGAGCCGGAGTTCGAGCCGCAGTCCGACGAGCGACACGTGAAACTGGAAGAAGCGCATCTGCCGGCGCCACCTGCAGCAGAACTAGTTTCCCCGACGGAGGAGCAGATGGAGGTTGACGACGATAACGGCGACGATGACGAGGCGATGGAGGAGACGATAGCCTCCGAAAGCCTCACGACAGTTCCTGACAATAAGTCTGATAATGATGACGACGATGGTGACGACGGCGACGACACGAAGCAAGACTGCGACAGCGAGGAGCCACAGCCGACCACAGGCGCGTCAAACGCGTCGGCCGACTGAACGCTCGTGTCGTTTGCCCATGGGGATACGAAGGAGCTGGCTCGTCGGTTGAGCACCGCTCATTCGTTTCCTCCTTATAAGCTGATTGGGAAATCTTGATCGAAGTCGATGTGTCCGAGAGTGTTAATGCTCCAGCGTTATTCAAGGAAAGCAGCTCGTTGATTATTTCGAGCTTCGTAATGAGTTATTTATTGTAGTAAGGATTCCGTTATTGAATTTCACGTGCTTGCTGTTTATTACTACGTTGTAGAGGAAGAGGCCTGTATATATAGTATTGTAAGATGATTTTTCATTTGAAAATTTCTTAAATCTTTAAATGATCAGCGTTTGTCTACGCTCTCTTTCTCTCTTTAGATAAGCTAGTGATGATTTTAGTATGATTTTATGTGTACGCTTCGATGAGATTTTCCAATCGGATCGAAAAGTCGCTTAAGCGATGCAACGTTAGTGAGATTTTTCGTGTACTGCGTGCGCACCCTGACCAAAGCGATAAAGAGAATAAACTCGTTACATTGATTGTACTACAGAGTTACAGTATTGCGTACATGATTCCCCGTCATTATGCGAACCGTACGTGAAAACTCTAGATGCAAGGGATTTTTGGGTCTTGTAAAGTCGACAAGAGAGGCGGGATTCGAAGTTTAGTAAATTTTAAAATATATGCTAAATTAATTGGATTAAAATTCTTTGTGTAGGCGAAACATTCCGAATGGTTTTTAGGACAAGACTGCGCTCGTATTGTCTTTGAAATCATCCAAGTTCAAATTTTAATGTTTTTCTACAAATTATGTTTAAGCTATTAGAAATAATATGATAAGTGATTTAAGTGTTTAATCTTTCGTTTTATTTTATTTAAAATATTTAATCTTCTGAAAAAATACTTTTCCTGATACGAAAAAAACGTATGCATCTGATTTTTTTCTTAAGACAATTTACAAGGCCTTACATATTCCAATAATCGAATGACTCCTTTTACCAGATTGGAAGTGTAAATCACGCACATATCCTTGTAAATAAGAGTATATATAAGATCGAGATTAACATTACGATGTGCGTTGTTTCGAAACTCCAAAGGAAACTTAATGAATATGAAAGAACCTAAACGGGTCTTGTAAAGAAATGATAAAATGTATTATATTTAGATGAATATTTTTCTTGAAAGTTTTTACAGTTTTAGCTTATTAAAACTTTAAATTAATGTGTTCATTATATATTCGATATATATTTATTATAAGTTTCTATTTGTTTTTTATAAGATTAGTTTGCCTAATATTTTATCATCTAAAGTTTGTAAATATTTATATGAGATTGTAGCATGAACATGTAGCAATATATGTGGATAACTTTACAAGACCCTAAAGAGTACAAGAATCTGAATTGAAAAGGATATGAAATTTCATTAAACAGAAATTTCACGAAAATAAATAAACGATGGACTAACATAATTATGATAAAACGCCGAATGAAGAAAAGAAATTCAAGTTGTACAGGATTCTTTTTTTCATCAAGTGTGAAAAATGTACGCCATGTGTTGTTTTTTCTATATTTCTTAAACATTCAGTATCTTGTTCTCTAGTACCTAAATCAAGCCATATTGCCATACTGCCTTAATAGTTAGTTTGAACGGTAGGTATGTTCTACCACGAGAAACTAAGCCAGAAAGTCGAATTTGCCAAGCCATGTCAAATTCTAAAGTAGAATATAATTTATTTAAAGTCATCAACCGACGAGCAAAGTGAGTTATGCATAAGAAAAGTACGAATGATATCGGAAAGTAAACGTTTGCATACTCGATAGGGTGCAAGAATTTGTATATTCTACATAAAATAAGTTAACGATGAAATATTCAAAAGTTAAATGTAGAGGCAACCTTTAGCTCGTGACCTGTCTTTTTATACTTAAATTTAATATTCATTCATGCCAATGCCTGTAAAATGTCGATTTCAATAATCAACAAGACTCACGAAAAGAATTGTTGTGCATGTTGAGGATTAATTCAGGACTTTTTTGAAATATACTTAATAGTTTCAATTTTGTGTTTATTTTGGTATAGTCTTAATTTACCAGGAACAAAAAACTGATATGTTCTGTTATATTATTAGAATATACAATTGCGTTTATTTTAGTTTAAGACATACGTTGATGTTTCGCTGTTAATTTCTTTTAATTATTCGCTTTTTGAAATGTCAATATTTGTCATCCGTTTTTTATATGAATAAGAATACTCTCTATTTTTGCTGAATTAGTAAAATTTTACGATTAAATTCGTATTTTTATTAATAAAATAATGCAACTGAGTAAACAATTTAAAAAAAAGGTGTTTTTATTTCTTTTTTACTTATATAATAGTAACATATAAAATGAAAAATTTTTAATAGCTAGAAACGCGTTAATGTTTAGTGAACATTTCTATTTAATGCTATCAAACTCAGTTATATTTTTGTATATAATTGAAAATATTAAATGAGAATGTAAATTATTGTTGTCAATAATTTAAATATTGAAGTAGTAAAAGTATTTTGTCAAACAAATAAATATAAAAGTGACCATAAATAGCCTCGATTTTTATTTACTTTAAAATGAAAATTTGTTACAAGTATTTCAAAAGTTTGACATTATTCTCAAAGTACCTAAAATCAATCATATAAATAATCATACTCAAGATAATTTGGATTAATTTAATTTTTTAATTATATTTGGATTTCTTTCACTTAAAAATTTTAATCCATTTTCCAAAAGCAAAACAATGTCGTTGCGTGAAAAAGCTCGAACAATATTTCGGTATACATTTTTTGCAGTACTCAGAATTATACTTTTTAGACGATACTAACCTCTTATTTATGACGATTCGAATAATTATTACGTGAAAATGGTCTTTTACATGTAATTAAAATATTCATTTCAACTTATTAGTTGAAAAAAAATGTAAAACAAAGGTAATACTATTATACAATTGAATAGAATTACCCAGGCATCTGTTTTAGTTTTTCTATTTACGTTTGTTCTGAGCAATTTTCTGATTATCTGATTTATCGTTCTAAGAAGCGTGGATAGTATTTAGCTCACAAAAAAGCTATAATAATTATTCTTAAAATGAAATAATTTTCTGCGACTCCAGCGCGTCTCACTATTATTAATATATACGTTGGTTTTATCGTTTGGCACAGAGTGGCGCGATCTGCCGTCGCCTTAAATAGTACCATCGAATTTTTTACACATTCTATAAAGTCTAAAAGTTTTACGTTCTATCATTTTTCAGTAAGTGTGAAGGTTTTTTTAAACTGGTGGTGAACTGTGAAGAATAAATTCAACTGGAAGTGAACTGTAAAAGATAAACATCATAACTATGAACAACCCTAGTAAGATATTTATTTTTAATTCAGAGATTTATTTTTATTTGAATTACTATGTTAGTAAATTAGACTACTTGCCCTAGAGATGCTAAGGCCTAAAACTTATTAAATCAAGTCATCAATCAATTCACACATATAAACGTAGTTGTATGAACATTTCTAAACACATCCCGAATTTGTTTTTTATTATTAATAATAGATATAATTATTGATATTATTTATTTAGTTAACTTTAGTTTGAATCCTAAATTTTTAAATTTTAAAGAATCTCATGGATTTTATCTTATAATGATTTTATAAAAATCGTATCTCATTAAAATTGTAAATTTAATGTAATTATTGTAGGAACATTGGCTTAGTACAATCCTCAGTTTCTGAATGAATGAATAAGATTTTATTTTCTTCTCTAAGCGAACAGCACTCTATTTATTTAGAAGTTAAGAGCTTTCAAATTGTCATTTAAATATTTTAAGAACTAGGAAAAGAAAATTCTGAAATTCTGTAGACATTGCAGTTTTACTAAAATAATTTAAGAGCTAAAGATGAATGAATAATTAACAACCGAGCTTTAAAAAACGGAAAGTGTTGCAAACTAGTAAATTTTTTCATGAAATTTGAAAACATCCGTGTGGAAGTGATAAAGAGAAAGGTAAGTACGTATTTGAAGATTTTTAAAGGTAAATTTTTAATAAGTTTTTGGTGATATCTACATATTATCTTGTTACAAAGTTATATAGTTAAGAATTTACTATTACACTGTGAATTTTTATTTTACCATCTTCTTACTGAGTAAATCTTGAGTGGAATGGTTTTTTCAATAGTGAAACAATTAAAACGATATTATTTAGGTATTATAAGTAAAACTAAAAATTACAATAATTCTAATATCCGTAAATGCGTCACTGTAACATCTACCTATATACCAAGATATTTTTTCTTTGAAAAATTAAATTAAATTTTTAACTTTAAACCTAAAAGAATGTTACTACTATGATCATTTGAAGAAAACTGTTTTTACCAGTTTTTCTAACGAACATTGAGATTTAACTAGTGTATTAGCTCAAATGAATTGCATTACTTTAAATGGGCCACATATAGAAAAAAGGATATGACTAGAGAATATACTTATAAGTACGCGACTCGTTAAACTAACATTCAGCAGGTCATTAGCTGAATGTTTTGACAGTATAGGTTTGTTAGAATCGATCAGCTATTGTCGATAAACATTGCAAATAGCTTTATATGTCGTCAGTCTCATTTACTCTCATAAAGTGTTTTTGTGGCTTACGAGGAGAGCTCATCATGATCATGAATTTGACTGAAAAATAAGAATGTCATTTTTTTTATTTTTCAAAATATTTAGGAGAAACAAGTATCCACGGAGATCTAATAATAAATTGATAGTTTAAAGTGTCAAAATAATTATTCAAAAATAAACAGAAAGTAGACAGAGAAAGCTTTTATTTAATGTGTAATCCTTCAGTAACTTATAAGCAATCAAAGACAACGTAACAAAACGGTTAAAAATATCACGTAAAATCTTTAGAAAAAAGGGAATTTTTCCCGATTTTATTGGGGATTATATTTTTAACCATTTTCTTACGCTGTAATTGTTTGTAAATTTCTGGGGGATTAAAATTTTTTAATTTTTAAGAGAATCAAAGCTTAAAAATAAAAAAAGTAAAACTTTTTCTTCTACTTTCTATTTATTTTCGCATGATTATACTGACATTTTTAGCTATTGACTTATTATTAGATCTCCGTGGACTCCTATTCCCCCTAAATATTCCGAAAAACTGCTCTTCCTAGAGTCAAATTGTAGTATATAATAATAAAAATAATAATGTTTTATTCGCGAGTTATCATTTGTATAACATGTTTATGCTACTTAAAATAATAATTACTTTTGCTTCAACTTGTAATTTTAGCAGAGTAAAGTAAATTGAAATTTATTAATCTATTATATCTATAAATTATATTATAATCTTCAGTTTTTTGTTAAAATAATATAAAATTTCTTAGAGATTAACATTTTTAAGAGAATTTAATAAAATGATCAAGCCTCTTTCAATAAGTCACATGAATTATTACTTTCTTCTTTTATAAATGTTAATTTTCGCCCACTCCATCAAAAGTTATGGCTGGAGAAGCTACACGGACGTTCCAAACTAATCAACCATCCGCTGCATTTAGTTTCAAGTTTTAAAACTTCAAATAAAAGTAGTTATGTCGAATCATTTATTCATTGAGCAAAGCCTATATAATTTATTTTCAAAGTGTATAAAACAGACTTATTACTTTTTCCACCTGCGACAATATTGTTATTTTTCAACGTTCACTTCCTAACAACACGTCACCTCAAATCCTCTCGATTAATTTTTACCATCCTAACCGATCACCGTTACAAAACCAACGTATACGCATCATCATAATAATAATTTTACCACCCATCACACATCATACATCTCGAAATCCAAACATCGGGCAAAATTTACACCAACGCGCGCGTACAATCATCACCGCCAATAACACTATACTGAGCACTCGCACCCGTATACACACACATATATATACGCGCGAAAAAACCTAATTAGCCCGCGGTCGCGCCAGTTAATTAGCGGAAAACGAAACACACACCCACGCGCTGGGTATCTCGATGATTAATCGCGCGCAATTTCGCGAAAATCATTTCCGCGAAGGGGGCGGGTTCGGGGGAGAGGAAAAAAAGACGCGAGGGCACAAAGGGCAAATTATCGGGGCTTCCGCAGGGGGGAAGCAAACAATCGGCTAATGATATGTAAATATGGCGGAGCTAATCAAGCGGCTGTGCCAACACGCCGCGATGAGTGGCTGTCGTGCGAGTGCGAGTATAGCGCGTTGAGTTCGATCGCGCAAGCACGTTTGCGAGACGAGTGCGCGGCTGGATATATATGCTATAGGTGCGTATATAGGGGTGAATATATATCTTTTGCTGTTTTTGAATTTTACGGGGAGGTGGATTTGCGGGGTTGGGTGCAGGGTAAATTTATGTAGAATGTTGCCGAGGTAAAGAGAGATTTGCTGTTGATGGCTTGCTGGAATACAAGTTTTAAGTTGCAAGGTGTAATGTGGTTTTTGTAAAATTTTAGGTAGCAGTGGTATCGTTCATTGATTAATTCGATATTTTATTAATTTTAATATACGCATCTCGCGCGAGTGAGTTTGAAACTCAAATAACAAATTTTAAATAAACATTCGTATAGTTTGTTCATAATTTATTCTTCTCTGAACTCTTTTTAAAATCGCCTCTATAATTATATTCTGTGAAATTTAAGCAAATTAGTTGGATTGTTTTATTTTGTTCAAATTTTACATTGACTAACGTTGATAAACTAATTTAAAATACAAACATATGCAATTATTTGTCAATGTAAAATTAAATATATAAATAAAATTAAAATAATTCTAATACTACGCGAAAAGAGAACATACTTACTAAATTACAGAAAGCGTTCTTTCTTTCAGTCGGTAACATTCACCGCGCTAAATTCAAATACTCGAGTTTTATTAATAAATCAGTAATATCCTTTTAAATGCGAGCATAATAAAACACTGCATATTACGTAATTGATAATTTAGAAATCAACAATATTTTACAGTAGAAGAATCACATTTAATAAACATAAACTTCTCCACAAGGTTATTTCATTATTTAGCTCGGCAAATAATTTAAAAGCATTAAATAAGCAAAGCGTGCAGTTCAAACAATCTCGCAAAAAGCACATCGGATTAATACACAACTATTTGCGCCTGTAAATATTCATTACGTAATAGCTCGACCGCGCGCTTAATTCATTTCGTTAAAATAACCCCCCTACTCCCCGCGAGCTCATCCCCTTTAATTTTTCACGAGTAATTTTATTCCATTTCCATTTCTTTCGCGAGAGAGCGAGAGAGTGAGAGAGAGATTTCCTATTCCGCTTTTCCACTCGGCGTGCTTATACATATTTAATAGGCGAGCGTTAATTGCGATCTGTTTGCCCATCCGTGGCGCCCGCACGCCCCTTGCGTTCTCTCCCTCTCTCTCTCCTCTCTCTCGTCCCTTCTACCCGTGAGTATAGAGCTGCAGTTGTGTATACGCTGCTTTTCCGTTTGTTTTTTGCGTCCCTTCTCCCGACGAGTTTGTTTAACAAATTTTTTTCCGATAAATTAAGAGGATACCTTCGGCTGATGGCGTTTGATCGAATGCAAATGTAGTATATGTAACGGCACTTTACATGTAACTTTTTTTTTCTTTTTGTTTTGCGTTTCGGACTGGTAATTTATATTGTAATAAAAACATCATGTCCAGTATTCATTGTAAAATATAAATTGCCAAATATTAATTTTATCTTTAAAGACTAAATATTTTTTTTTTATTTTCAATAAATATTTACAAAAAATTTTCGTATGAATCGAAAAAATTGTAAATTTATATTTTAGATTATTTAGCAACTTGTGAATTATCAATAACAACTTAAGTATAACAAAATTGAATAATTTGAATTTAATATATACATTATACAGCATTTATCAAATAATTTAACAATACCTTTTTTTTTAAATATTCAATAAAAATCCAATTCCTCATAACACAGTCACATTGTCTCTATCAAATCTCCGCTATAAAACGCGCAACACGGAACAAAACGTTGAAATGAAACCCGCGCGCTTGCAGCTCCCACCTAATTTCCCATAAAATCTCATAAAAAAAAACGAAACTTCCTACCTATAGCATCGCAAAATTATCGCTAATCCAAGCTACTCTCGGTCCGCGTAGAAAGAGCAACTGCTCGCTCGCTCGCTCGCGCCTTCCTAATGGAGTCAACAAACAAAAGCGAATCGATTTGAAATAATGGGACGGGTGCGCGCAGCGGGAGAGGGAAAGAGAGGGAAAGAGAGAGAGAGAGCGAAAGCTCGGAGTCGGCAGCGACAAATAAAAGCACTCAGCACGAGCGGCTTTATCCTTATACAACTGTCAGAGCCGTCTTACGTATACCTACCGCCCGCGTCTCGCTTTCTCCTCTCTCCCTCCTCTTCTTTCGGCCACTTGCCGCCGTAATCGCGTTTCTCTCTCGCTCGCGCGGTTAAAAGCTTTATGGAAGTCATTTTCGTTAGTCGAGTGAGGGAG
>JAPYZO010002257.1:0-17046 GCA_030522905.1 Torymus flavipes
TTTTTAGCTCATATTTCGACTATAAACGAAATACTTTTTTGACTTTCTAAAATTTTGCGACTCGCTGAAAATTGATAATAGAAACTTTCATAAAAATGTGCTGGTCATTCTCAAACAACAAAAACTTATTTATAAGGTATATTTTTCATATTTGGAAGCTAGCGAGATTGGTTATTCAATTAAGCTATCGGATAAATGGAGATAGAGAACTAGAAAAGTGGCAGACTTGGATTAGTGGCCGAATTACCTCATTCCGAAAAAGCCTGTTTTTTTTAGAAATCCCATCGCACCTCGCGGAAGTAAATTTCATACCCATCTTCAAATTACTAAAACGAAGAATGCTAATTGTGCAATTGAATAACAACGAATCTTATGAATTCTCAGCAATTCTGAATTGGCTTCAAACGAATCTTATGAATTCTCAGCAATTCTGAATTGGCTTCAACAATCCCCAGTGAATTCCTTGGAATCACATACCTTCGTAAGACTACTCAGCTGTCAAGTGCACACTCAGCGTTTACTATGAAACCCGAATTCAAATGCACATTACTAATAAACATTATAATACAACTAAAGTAGCATTTCACAGAAGAAATTCTACCTCACCACGCAGCCGTATATATCCTCCGGGATTCCATTCGCATGGGCTTACACAGTGAAAAACCCGCACGTGTATCGTTCTGCGGGGAAATTGGATTTTATCAGGGCTGATTGATTGATAGATCCACGCGCTCACGGTGGTTTATTCAGTCGCCCGAGCTTTCCCGGATTTTTAAACATGATTTTGCTTTTTTCTGGGACGGGCTATATACATATAGATACCGGGTCGAATGACGGAAGCTTGATTTATGCACACGATACACATATAACACACACAATTGGGATCATTTAGCACTGCATTGTAATAATTTCGTTCAGCGAGCGCGGCATTAAAAGAAAATTATGTTTCGCTGCGTTGCTCTCGGCGGCAGCTCCATTAACAGCCGTCGTGATTTATTCGACGCTTTATAATGCATTTTTAAATGACGCGCGCCGCAGAGACAATAGCGCGGAGAGAGAATGGTTATAGCGGAGAAATTCTAAACGCTATCCGAAATATTCAATTACAAGGATAGAACCAGCGCCTCGCCGACAAATGTAGCGCTCATTGTTTGGGATCGTAATCGTAATGCGCGCGCTTCTGAGTGGTACACAGCTTTTGTCGGAAAGGAGGTTAAATCTTGATTTCTAGCTCGACGTTTATTTCCTCCGAGTTTCTCTCTCGCGCTTTTATCTCTAATATAGTTATATAACGAGAAAAATGTAATAAAAATTATTTGCGCGGCCGTCGTTTGCTGTTATACCTTCCGAAGAAAATCTCCCAATCAAAATTCAATTCCGCGTATATATAAAATTCAATAAAAAGTTCTATATACGATATTAAATATTGTATATATATCTTGCGGGCTCTGGCAGCTATAGAAATTGCTCTCGACTGCCTCGTCGTAATCCCTCTGCATATTTCACTGCGCTCGCGGGGCAGGGAAGTAAAAGTATCGGTCGCGTTTAGATATTCCGCTTCGATAACTTCTGACACAAACTGCGAATATCAATTAAATCTCGGTTTATTCGCGCATTCGTCGCGAACTGACTTCAAAAATGCGACGTTAAAAATCACCAATAATATACAAATCTCTTCTTACGAAAACATTGTCGTCTTTCCAAAACCCTTAGTATCTTAACCTCCCGCTCGAATTAAACGCATTTAGCCGAAACCCACCCACACACATACATCGTGCAACAAGTAAAACACGGTAAAACATCAGCGCTTTCGCATTGTGCGCGCTCGCGCGGAGGGCGCAGAGAGAGAGAGATGCACGTATATCCGCCGCGCGCTTTATCTAGCCTCTTTCCGCTCCTACGCTGCTCTCTGGTGCGCGCGGCTCACCCCCGATTGCGTCGATGTACGTATACGTGAGTTTGTACATATACGTATATAGAGAAACGAGCGCGCGCGCAGCCGGCGGCGGATCGTTATTTAAGGCTGCGCGGTGGCGGCGCAAGGCTGCATCATCATCGTGTGCTTGCAGGACAGCTCGTCTATGTATGCGAGTATATACACAGAAGCTCGCGTTTTCACGGCAAAGTTGTCGAGCGAGCGCGTGAACGTTAACCTTCACACATGAGCAGGGATACACTATATATACGCGTGCGCGCATCACATACAGTGCATATACATACACATATATATATATATCTACAGGGGTTTGGTTTATCTGCGAGCCTCGGCTCGCTCGTCCCTGGGAGCTTTTGTACTTGCGAAAATTAACATTATCGCGCGCTCACACTTGGCTGGACCTTTGTACCCGCGTGAAAAAAGGGAGAAAAAGGTGTAGGGGGCGCGGGCGTATAGGGAAGCACACGCTATTAGAGCTCTCCCGCGTCGGCCAAACGTAAACAGATGCATCGGGAATTCGCGCTCGAAGGGAGGATATATGAACAAAAAAAAATGGGTGGATAGGGAGAGAGAGAAGGGAAAACAAAAGTTCAATCGTTATGCTGCTGCACCGGCGAAGGTATCGGCTGTGTGTTGCGAGGCGAGAATTAAACGAGAAAAAGCGAACGCTCGCGCGCCAATCTATCGCCGGATAGATGGGTATCCTTTTAAAAACGACGGCCGGCGAACAAAGAGCAGGAAGTGTCCTGGAGAGGCCCGCTCGCTCACACTGCAACTCTCTCTCTCTCTCTCTCTCTGTCTCGTAATTCGAGCGAGGGCTGTGCGCGCCGCTGTCGATTGTTTCTCTGTGTGTATGTACGTGTGTGTATAGTCCTCCTCGGAAAAATCTGCAACGACGAGGCGGCAGCAGCATTTTCATTCCGCGTTTCATCTCCGGCACATCACGGCGCGGCAGGAAAATTAAATAAGCCATGGGAGGGCCCCGCGTGGAGATAAAGGAAATGTGTGTATATATATACAACGCGTTATTCGTCTAAAAATATTTTTAATGATGCGCTGCGCGAGGAGAGTATAATACACGCGGCGTAGCAGCAGCGGCGCATTATTAAAAGCGGATTGTTTTCGGCACGTGTATATATACAGATACGGGGCTGCTGTCTCTCCTGATCATTAATAATTTCGAGGAGGGTTTTTTGTGCTGTGTGTATAGTGATGCACGCGGATTGTCGCCCACGCGCGCCTGCGTGTAATATATATAAGACGAAGTTGCGGTGAGTGCTGAGCTTTCTGAATAATTAATCTGCACAGGTTGCACGCGGGAAATGGATTTTTCGAGGGGGGAAATTGATGAAGTTTTGGGTTATTTTGCAAAATGACGAAACGAAGTTATATTCACGGGAGAGAGAAAGAGGAGATTATTTTATCCGGTATTCGATATTTTACGTGTACGTGCAGGCTGTGAATCGGAGATTTAATCTGGCGCTGGTCGACCAAAAATACCGAAAATTTGCTTATACCCGATTTATTTCAGGTCCGTTCAAACGCGATGATACTCAAAAATTAATCGCCACCCGGTTGAAACTTTTCTTCGCCTCCTCTCCGGTGGGAAAGTAACAATCGCTATTTTCGAGAAAATTAATCCACTCGAGGGGGGAGAATCTCGACGAGAGTGAGAAAAGAAAAGAAAACCGAAAAAATTTCATCCAGCCACTTCCAAACTCTCCGAGAGCTCTCCGCTGCACTACCTACGGCGAGAGAGAATCCTGGCGAATAGTTTGCCGAAGAAATTCCGGGATTAATCCGCAGAGGGGCGCCCTGGCACACCGCGAAAACAATACCCATACCAAGGCGAAAGCGAGCCCCACGCACGATATTAAAACACCCTCTCCATCAAATTACAATACCGCGATTTGAATAAAGGATCGATAATCTCCTACCCGCAAAGCCGATTAATATATATATATATATCTCCGGGGCGAATCAAAGTCACGCCGTATGCGGCGTTTGTTAATCCAAGGCCTTTTCGCGATGCTTTTTCTCCTCGAAAATCCTCTTGGCAAAGTGTAGGCGCCGGCGTTGCTGCAGTGGTATACGCGCCGGCGATCGATCCGCGAGCGCGAGCGCGCCGGAAATTATATCGGGACGGCGGCGGCTCGGTTTTTGAGCCGCGGGCGAGAGAAGTCTCGTTTCGGCCGAGGCGAGAGAATCCCATTCTCGCGTTTCTATTACTTCCTGTCGCTCCGAGCTGGATACTATACACACGTACGTATAGAAGAGAGGATTTTCGGCTGCTTTTCGACTTTACGTCCGGGGCTGCTGAGAAAGACAAAGGCGCAGGATTCGGAATACTATAAACATCTTTCGTCATTTCGAAGTGAGATAAGAGCGGTGACGCGTTTGGGGAAAAGTCGCTAGTTTTATGCGGTTTATTTAAAAGGGTTCGTATGGTTGTTAGTAAAAAGATGGTTCTGTTGTGAAACTGAACGCGTTTATTAAAACGGTGACTTTTTTTAGAAGTGATGGCACAATAGGTTGAATATATTATTATACTTATTTCTGAGGAATTTTTACAGCACAGAAGTGGAATCTATAAATTGCAGGATGTAGTAAAACGAGACAAAACAAAACTGTTGAAACAGTATGTAATTTTACGAGAAAAAAAAAGTTATCTATACGTGCCGGAGCTCGAATAACACGGGTCAACGAACTCGAGCCTGCCATCTCGTAAGCCAACAATCGAAGTTCAATGTGATGTTTATGTAATACATGTTATATATACAAACTTTTTTACACCCGCACTGGGTAACAATTATGTATCAAAGCATAAAAACGAATCTTACATCACTATATACCTTTTTACGTATATACTTTTTCGACAGCGTATACAGTTGCCATGTGAACTACTTGCTGAAATACCTACACACACACACTTTCTTGTATACAGGTCAGTAGGATAAGAAAATTTTAATTTCGAAAACTTTGGCTCTCGCGTGCCTAATTAACCGGGCAATGAATTCGCCAATCAATCTCCCACTCCTTCTTTCACCCTTCTCAAACGAAAACCACGCGCACGCAATCAATCAATTAAAAATTAAACCGGCAAATCGATCCGCGCAGTAGCAGCAGCCACCGTTCCTCTCTCCTTTTAACCAGGTAACACAAAACGCATTCCTCGGCTCGCAATTTGCCGTGTGCCGAATAGCCTCTCAATTACAATCCTCTCTCTCTCTCTCTCCCTCGTGCGCGCGCGAAACTACGTTCACCTTCTCGGAATCCGCTACGTACAAAGCGAGTGCCCGTATACCCACACAAGCATTACTCGACACACATATACACACACGCCTTTCCAAATAGTCGTCGGTGTATACGAAAATTTTCGATCGCAGTCACTCAAGTTTATGCTCCTATTATTATTACATTACAGGGCGAGCGCGTATATAAGATTATGCACTCTCGCTTATTCCCCGCTTTCCTGTTAGTTAGGGTAACTCGAAAGAGCATAAAGATCTCCGTCACTGTACGCGCACACGTACATAAGCGTGACGGGAACAATTGCGACAATTCCTTAAGCCCACCTCCCGTCTCGACTCCGCGTAGCTTTCCGTTAAATATCACGGAAATTGAAGCCATAAATTTTTGCCACTATAAATTCGCGAGTCAACTACCTGGGCGACGGCTGTAGAATGAAGGAAACGTCGAGGCGTCGTCGTAGCTGCTGCTACTGTGCACGCGCGCCCCATGCCAATGGCTATACACACACACACACACACACCAGCCCCCTTTTTCTTCGTATATATAACGTGCGGACGAAAGCCGGGCTTTCATCGCTGCAGGTAGCCTACTGCAACTCTCTTTTGTACGCGCGTGACGTGTTTTCGTATATAAACGCAGCGACGGAGTTTATACCATACCAACGGGGGTGTGGAGAACAAAAATCACGCGGAGGGAAGCGGAGGGAACAATGTCGCCCGTCGCGAAACAATTGTGTAATTCCGACAGAGAGAGGGAAAGCTAATGACGGATCGCGAATTGGCTCGTATATTAGTGGAATGCTTTAGCGCGTAGCGACGGGGCATAAAGCGTGTGCCGCCGCCGCCGCGGACTCTAGCGAATGAACCTATAAACATTCGTTTATGCCCCCGCGAGCGCCTGTGTGTGTATACGATGAAATAGCGGTGACGGTATGTGTGTGGGTTCGGAAAACGCTGAAAATCATTAACGCGTGCTTGAAAAACCGCTCTCGCGTGGCGCAATACGGCGCGCGCGCGCGCATTGTGTTACGAGCGGTAGGGAGGGAAAAAAATTGCTTATTGCGCAACTACGTTGTTGTTGTTGATTTTGTATAGGTAGTTTCCAATTAATATCTATTTGATAAAAAAAAAGTATGGTATATACATCACTCTGATTACCGAACGTTTATGTACGAATCCGAGTGTCGCGCTCGTTGGCTTTTTTTATCGCTATACGGAATCAGCGATTTTATTACGGCAAAGTGGTCGAGGGGGATAGATGCTCTACTTTTTTCTCTACGCGAGCGAGGAAAGATTCACTTTCAGTTCGCGAGAGAGGAAAACTTTCTTTCCTACGGCCCGCAAGAGGGAACGATATCACGTTCGCAGCCGCGGTACGTATTTTTCCGCGAAAGGGCCTTTTCTTCTCAGCGGGAGCGTTTATTTTATGATGAATTTTCAATTTTATTCCATGAACCTGAAATCGCCACCGCGATTTCAATTTTATTTTTTCAATTTTGCGCGACTGGGGGAGGAAATATTTTTACAGCTGACCTTTCGCGCGCGTGCGCTCTGTATTCTATAGGTGATGTTTGGTTTTTTCGATAAATTGTTTATTCGTAGCGGAAATTCGATCTGTTTTTATGTTTATCGTATCAAAGTATTTTGTTGGGAGGTGGATTTGGGGGATGGATTTTTTATTAATCTCGTATAACTAGGAATGATATAGGATTTTCGTGTTTTTTTGGAAAAGAGTATAAAAATGTTATAGTACATGTACTTTTCGCCTTATAGAGACATCACAATACTTGTATACATGGAATTTATTTGATTTTCTACAGTATATAGATAACCCGATGGAGATACGTCGATATACATCGTTACACTATTGTCCTACGATTAAAATAGTTTAATGAATAGGTATTACTACACTACTACTACCATATTTGTACAAATCGTGCGAAACGATATTTAGAACCATCATTCACATACGTTACTCCCAAACAATCGATCACACGTCATATCCTGAACAAAGCTGCACACGCGCGTTCAAAATTCAAATCGCGCATCCGAAAACGGATGTCGGCAGCGCCTCCCTTCCGCGCTATCAGTTACGAAAATTTCCACCATCATCGCGCAATTCGAGTTTGCATAGAATGAGCGATAGCTACATACACTCCTCTCGTTCTACAACCTCCTAAACGTGTCCCTCAGCACCGGCGACCAATTCGATTCGATGGCCGGTCAAAATAAATCAAAGGCGCGCGGTGGCGCCGCACAAAAAGAAGTAGACGCACGCGCAAATGCGACAAGTGAGGGTGAGAACACATGTCTGCTAGACGTAAATATTCGTACCTATGTGTGAGCAAGGCGGAGCCAGCCGAGTGGAAAACGCGACGAGGCGCGGGCCCGCGGGGGAGGATTTTCCCCGAGAGAAGTTTACGAGCGAGCGGCTGATCTTTACAGCTTCCTTATGCCCCCCGCGCACATCGATTTTTGTTTTCTCTCGGAGAGAGCGAGACGACGCTAATATTTTCCCGCAGCCGCGCGAAGGTCTATCGGGAGGCATTGCGATTGCCGCGGCCGATATTCATCGCACCGGTGGAGCGGCTTATTTTCCAAGTAGGTTGACCGGGGATGAGAATAAACACGGCGCTGGATTTTTCTTAAAAGTCATTCTGAGGCGCTGAGTACAGCGGGAGAGGAGTTTGTATATTTTTATATATAATATGTATCGATTTATCGCGATTGCGCACGATGGTGGTCTTTTTTTTATAAAGTATTGATATGCATTAATTTTGTAATACTCGGTGGTTGGTGAGCGTATATATAGGTTTTATATACGAAGAGAGTTCGTACGTACTGAGTTTATTAATAGGTATAGTCTGATTTACGCAAGTAATTAATATGTTAATACATTCGCCATCCGTATATATGACGGTTAAAGCACACGTATATAGGGTAAAAACGTAGCGCGGAATAATTTTGCTCGCTGCATATTTGCGTTTTTGTAATGAGTGTACATTATATTTCAGAAATATAGTTATATGCTCGGTTATTTGAATTTTTAGTTAAACGGAAAAATCTAAACTATCCGGAATTTAGCTTTATTATATACATTATTACAATATTTCTATTTAATAACGGTCGCAAACTAAAAGCACTGATTTTCCTCGATATTTATGAGTCCACGTATACACATAGCTCTATAATTTATGACCGTAAAGTATTTATTGAAAATTTTCGAAAAATTCTTCGGATAATTCCTTTAAAAAAAATGTTATAATGACATAGCCGTTTTTTACGAGTCGTTTACGTACGCGCAAACATTGCTCGCTCCACGCGAACGATTATAAATAACTAAAAGGACTTGGCACACCAGAATATTCCCTTCAACAATTCAGCCATCGTATGTACGGTGAAACGCGCGACCTGTAAATAACGTTGCCACATGAATCTTTCACATGGTATTTCACATAGGCAGTTTTACAAGAGCCTATGCAAAGTGAAATAGATCAATCCGCGGCAATTTGACGCACGCAACATTTTGAAGTTGGCGTCGAGTATATCGATTTTCAAAAGATAAGGCGCGGAAAATTCTCATAGAAAATTAACGTCGACAAATGAGACTGCAATAAATCTAATACCATTGTTCCCCCTCCCGTTCCAACCATTCTACACTTACGTTTTTACCAAACATCATCGCTGCGAAGTTATACGCGCAGCGATAAACGTAGCGCAAAGTATCTACACGAGAGTATAACTGTTGCAGTTTGCGAGAGAGGAAGTACCGCGCTCGCGCGCGTCTAATGAGTTTTACTATGACATCATTGCTCCAGAGGCATACGATTTAGAATAGCGATGGCATAGTTTAGCGACTGTTAAGCTTTTATGGATTCCCCGATAGAGAGTCGAGGTTTTAAAAGTAAAACCGAGAGAGAGAGAGAGAGATGAGTAGAGAAACAGAGCCTGCAAGTTTAAAGTATATTAAATCGCACAGTAAAAAAGGGTCTTCGTGCGCAACCGTTATAGTCTCCCCACACCGTCGCTTACTTATTCGCCAAGTTTTCATTTTTTTTTCCTCCACCTCGGCCCCCGCGGGTCGGAATAAACTCCGAATATCAGATTGCAAAGTTATACCAACGGAATCTATGGGTTTTTTATGCAAACGGTATTATAACGCGCGCCGGATATTCGTTCGTAATTTCTACCGTAACGTATAGGTACGAGATTTGCATAAACCGACAAATATCGTTGAGAATCAATTGCTGAAAAAAATTACAAAGAAGAGAAGAACAAAATATATAGGTGGGAGAGAGTAGAGCGGGGGATGTATATTTGGAAGGGTAAAAAGTCGTTTTCACATTCATGTATTCGGTTACAAGAAGACAACGCACACACATACACACACACCACTTTCCAGACAATTGAGTTACATGACATTAGCATCCGCATTTCCTAACAACTCGGCGTCACGCGAGGTAAAAATAATTTTTTTCCAAACAGACTGACACACACGGGGCGCAATCATGGAAACCAGTGTAAATCCTCGCCTTCGTGTCTTCCCGTCCCTCCAACATCTCACATTAAAATAAACCGACAATTATCCCACCCACACGGAAAAAAAAATCGTAACCCAAAAGCGCTGATTTCAATTCTAAAACACAACCCTACCACCACCATGATCGCGATAAATCGTCAATTCTTCCCGTTCACAGATCCACCGCGTCGTTTCTGGTCCATCGATCTCCCATCGGCACTCCGTCGGTGACCGTCGGCAGCTGCTTATACCTCGTCCATCCTCGTAAAAGACGTCCGTTTCTCCCCCCCATGTATACTACACACGCGGGCCGGGCTCGGGAAAAAGCTCCTAAAAGAGGGAAAATTGTCAAGCCCCGGGTCCGATCCATTGAATGGCCCCCTCTCCCCGGTTTTTCCTTACATCATTCTTGCCACGAGTCAATAGCCCCTACGGCTCTATGCCTACGTCGCCGCAAGGTACCACCGAGAGAGAGAGACACCCCCTCACACACACATACATAGCTAAGCGGTCTAAAGCACGCTCTGTGTGTGTACTGCGGGCCGCGCCAGCCAGCTAGCAACACACGCGATTCAGAATACCCTGGCAGAGAGATATCACGGTCGTGGATCGTTACCGAATCCCTGTCGTGCCATCCCTGTATGCGTCCTCGCGTATATATATATATATATACAGTAGCAGCCACGAGACTACTGCTGCTAAGCGAGGAGGGCTGTTGTAGCATTCCGATACCAGGTATATCGATCCTGCGAGAGGAAGAGAGAAAGAGAGAGAAAGCAACGCGCGCGCATAACTTTATTAAAAAGTACCTGGGGACGTGCGCGCCGGAGAGACAGACAGACAGTCCCGCGAGGCCCGTCACGCCGGTTAACGAGACGATGCCTCCGCCTCTACTTCCTCCTTCCTATATATATATATATACTGTCTACGTATATATATATACATACGTTTGTATACTATAGACATTGTGCTCTCCTCGCGCACAGCGCGCTGATCAGCTAATCGAGCGGCCATTAATTTCGGCAACCGCCTCACCCCCTATACTGCTGCTGTAGCTGCTCTCTGTAGCTCTCCCGATAAGAACGCGCGCGCGCGCGGCCCAGTTATGGACAATTACAGCTCTCTGCAGCAGCAGTAGCTGCGCGATCGATACGCGCCGGCCTGTTGGATCGAAGCGAGCGAGCGCGTCGACAGTGTGCAGTGTTTCGGTAAGTCCGCGCGAGCGATTTCACGTAATTGATTCCGATTATGGGCGGTGGTGGTGATTTTTGAGTTTATAGGGGATTGGAGTGGGGTGGATTTTTTTGGAGTGGGGTGGTGAGATTGATTAAGGGTGTGCGGTAAGCGATTGTATAGATTTATTAATTTTTAGGTCTTTTAGAAAGAATTTTGTTTAAAAGAAAAAGGTTTTATTATTGGGAATTGTGAAAAGTAATGCGGGATGTCGAATGTTTGCACATTCGTACGCAACGAATATTACTCGCGACTGTGATTCGACGAATATCATTCCTATTATTATACACTCTGGCGTTACGACTTTTACACGATGATGTGCGTGATAAACGCGCGGGCACTTATATATTCAGGGTATATGTATGCGTGCGCTCGAACATTTAAAACGTTATGCGTATTTTAAATCTCTTGTTCGCTAGCTTATATACAGGCGAGGCGACGTAGTTGTGTGCGTGGTATCGTAAAAAAAATTATTCGTGCAGCTATTTTTACCGAGCGCACGATTATGGAATCAATTACCTTGCGTAATATTAGGTATTATACTGGACCGTGAATGGAACAAAATTTTTATCGCTCTGAAAATTACTCATTATCCGGGGTTTAAAACTGATTTTACGGCTGTACTAACGTATCTCTCTATTTCTTTTCTAAATATCTATAGGACGAAGTTCGACGAATATCCGACAACATACTCGGTGAAAGCGCGATTTTAACAAGAGGGAAAAAAACGCGCGATTATATTAACGAGAATAGAATTATATAACGACGACAGCTCACGACGATTCACGATTCTCCGCTAACAATCGCGCATTTACACGTCAAATCCCTCCCTCTGCCATCATCATCTTTCTCCTCGCCAACGACACAGCCCACGCATCGCGGAAATTCGCGCGCGCGCCTCTCTCTCGCGTTGTATCCGCCTTAAACGTCGCACAATAGAGGCTCCCTCCCCCAGACTCTCGCGCACTACTCTCCCGACGTGCTTTTTTCCGAAAAATCCTCGGAGGATCGTTTAGCCGGGCGATTAAAGCCCTCGTACACTCCACTCGCTACTCCCACGTATAAAACACGCATGCGCAGTTGTCATCGTGTCGCGTGTGTAAATGAAAAAAGTTTTTATCAATCATATACATTCGCCGGCGCTGCTGCTGCTGCGTAAAAGCCGCGAGTGCGAGACGCTCTCAAGAGCGTAGAGAGAGTATAGTACTAGGGCGGCATAAAGTGCAGAGCGAAGCAGCGACGAGGGAAGATTAAAACGGGAGGAGAGCTAGCGCGAATCTCGTTCTGAATGCTGCGCGCTGAAACTCTCTCTCTCGTCTGTTTTATAACGTGTGCGAGAGAGTGAGCGAGTGGTAGAGATGAGAGAGCAGCACAGCGCAGTCAGCGAAACGCGAGCGATCGTGCGTGCATTTTAAAAGCGCCGTCGTCATCTAGCGGCGGCCGCGAGATTCGCAGAGATGTTTTATTAGGGCGACGACGAGTGAAAGCGAGACCGATCGTGCGAGGAGCGATAATCGACGACTAACTCTCTCTCCCTGATCGCGAACCCCTTTTTTTACACGCAGGTACATATATATAATACAAAGCTGTTGAGAAGTTAGCTGCTTTCTTTGTTCTTGGCGAACGGCCAGGTATATAATCTTTAAGGCGGCGGACGGAGGAAGGAATATGCCGGGATTATATTGAAAAAGTCCGCGCAATTTGCCGAATTAATATCCATTAACGCGACTCTATGTGTGTGCGAGAATGTATGGTTGATGTGAAAAAGCGAGTCATCATCCGATAGTACGTACCTACCGCGAACGCATTTTATTTTTTCCCTTTTATAAAGCCGCGCGCGAGCTAGACAGAGAATTTTAATTTTCATTGTGATCGCTCTTTTTGCAGATGTGCCGGCTGCCGCTGGATTAAAATGGAAATGCTAGTGTAATCCGGCGGTCGAATATGTTGTAAAATTGCTTTGGAATTATTCAGTGAATGGAAAAACTCTACGTTGCATTGGTCTACAAATTGTAAGGGTATATACACATGTAACTTTTGTGGTTGCCTAACCATATTCCAAACTTGTCCATTACCAATTGCCACTATCCAGTCACCCGCCAATTATAACCATATTCGCAACTTTGAAGCTGTAACCAATACAATTAAATATGTACGCTCTCATGAAACTGCCACTCAAAGCCAACTTTGCACATAATCACAATTACGAATCACCAGGCGGTAAAGATCCTCGGGGATTTTTTAACTCGATAAGCCAAACGAACCGGATCCTTCCATTCGTCCCCGCGTCGAATATCATCAGAACGCGCACCCGGCCGTGTGTATTACAAAAGTAAGAAGAATCGGGAAACGAGGTATTAGAGACGCGCGCGGGCGGCGGGATGGGAAAAAATGGTCGCGGCGGATGGATATCGGCGAAAGTAAGAGAAAAGGGAGAGGAAAAGGCGAAAGAAAAATGGAGTCGGAAATGGTCTCAAGGGTATGTCTATGTCTGTGTGTGTATGTGTGTGTATGTGTGCGAGTGACGCCGCGTGGCTGCAGGGGCCAACGGATCCTTCGGCCCGTTCTGCCGGAAGAACTTTAATCAAAGCGCGCGAGCATCGGGAGAGAGAAAGACCTACTTTTAGTCCATTTCGAGCTTTTTACGCATTAGTTCGCTTCCTTCGCTCCTCTCTCCTTTTCATTCTGTCTCTCGTGCCTTTTTTTCTGTTACGCTTTTGCCGTGCGCCCGCGAAATTATTCCCGCGACGATGATTAAAGTTTCTTTTTTCGCACGCGCGCGTGCAGCCGGCCGAGGCGATTAATATTCCCGTGGCGCGTGCTGCCGCCACCACGCATCGTCCGCCCCGCGATTTTTTCGTAAATATTTTAGCGCGCGGTCCGGAGAAGAGAGAGCGACCTGCGGTATTAATGGTCCTTGGGAAAATATCTGCACGAATTTTTAATTCTGAACTTGAACGCACGTGCGTTACGTTTCGCTTCCACTTTTGGAACTTGTGTACATTCGGCGGATGATTATTTTACGAGGATTTTTATTTTTGTTTCTTTTTGTAATATGAAAATTTGTCATATATATGTTTCGGAGCACTGAAATGAAATACTCTTCGTAAATAGGATAAAGTATAAACTTTTCCCTCCCGCAGAATTATTTTTAATGAGCGAGAAAAACTCCTCAACTATGTATATTACAATCGTTAACATTCAGACGCAAACACATAGCGCACCGAGAAAAAGCAGCAGCCGCCCCTCGTATCGGAAGCCGCGTGTTATCAGGAACGGTAATTGAAAATCACGAGCGGCGAGTACATCCTGGGATTCCCGGCGATCTCCCTCCCGTCTAATTTCAGCGGGACGCCGCCGCCGCCGCTACTGCGATCGTGTTTACACGGGCAAGTCCTCGCTTAATCGGTCGAAAAGGAGAAAGAGCGAGAGCTGCTACCCTTTAACATCGGCTCCCGAAGGTTTGTTAGTTTCCGGCTCGCTGCTGTTGGGGGGGCTACTAACCCCCGGCAGCCAAAGCGATTTCGGCCTTTTCATTTCGTTCACTGTACGAGGGCTCTGTGTATGTCTGTGTGTCTCCACGCGCGCAAGAGCCGTTTATACGCTGTGTAATCGCGCGCGGATATCTCGCAAATAGATTTCCGACGCGAGCCCGCGAGCATATACGAGCGACCGTTTGCAGAGCAGAGGTTATGGATGCGAGAGAGAAAGAGAGGGATGGGGCTTTTTTTCAGCTTGAAAAATCGAGGCGAGTGTAATGAGATTTCGTCGTGGAATATATACGAAGAGGGTTTGGTTTTAATAGTTTTATACAGAGAAATTTTTGTGACAAGTGGTTTAATATTAAAAAAGTTTTTCTTTGACAAGAGCTTGGAATTTTGTTATAATAGGGACTTTTTGAAAACTTTTTGTGACTTTTTATACGCGTTTAGTTTTTCATTGGTTTAAATTATTTGTTCGAACCGTCTAGTTATTTATAAAGCGCTTATACAAAGAAGATTATGATGATACTGGATTTTCCCGTAGAATATTATACGCATAAACATATAAAAAAAATAATTGCTAAAAATTACTAAAAATTTGAAAAAAAATCAAATTAGCTCATTACCAAATTCAACACACGGCTAATCAGGTTAAGTTTGCCTAACTCGCGACCCGCACCTTTCACCCCACAGCTCAAAAGCAGAGACAGAGTGAACAAAAAATCATCGCGTGCTCAGCATATATCTATACCCTCTCTCGAAACTGGGCTCTCGTTGCAAGATATATATCTACGCGCATCTTGCATCCATAACTTTCGATCCGTGGCGGCGCGAGTGGGAGGGGGGGGAGTGAGTTCGCGCCTGTGTAGATGCGTATCTCGCGCATAGTCGTACATCCTCGCGGCAGCCGCACACGCTTGCGCGCACGCAAGAACTACATCGTTCTATTTTACGCGCGAGCGCGATATAATAGATGTACCGTATTATCTTGCAAATCAATTGCCGGCGTGGTATTGACTTTGCTGCTCGCGCGCAAGCTCGCTCACTTTCTTCGTGAGATGTATACGTATATAATACCCACGCATACACACACACACACACACACACACACACACACACACACACACACACACACACACACACACACACACACACACAGCTCCGCAGTGTACCTATTGCATACATACACATACACACGTAGAACGTATACGATAGTAGAGTGTACAAGTGGTAAATTAATATATACGGCGGTGATTAATTTTCAGGGTAGTTGGCGTGGTATAGATATACAGATGGAGAGACAATTAATTTCGCATTACACACCTTACACACGGGAATATATAGATTTCTGTATAACTCTGCGCTTGAGGTGTGGTAGCAGTATATAGTGGGGGGTTAATTAACTGGTGGAAGGATGTCGTTAGATGTCTATTACGTAACAAAAGTATATACTCATATATATTCATGCGGCTACAATTAGTCTAAAGTTAACCTACTGAGAGATATATATTACGGATTGCTTATAATGTTATTTCCAATATATAGATATATGACAATACGTTTAGAGAGATATATAAGTGTGGCGGTGCACGCGCGAATAATATATATATATAAGATACTGAGTATGAGAGTATAATAATACGTGGGTGATAATATATATATTTACGACTATGATATATTTATAGATAAATGTGACCTATGTTATATAAGAGGTATATTAGAGGAGGATATATAAATTTTTTATATATTACGTTTAAAAATACGTTTAGTATATGTATAATATAAATGTTAATATAATATAGACTATGGCAATGATCTAAGGTATAATAATAGTAAATATATAAAGTAGATGATTTGTGTATGTACCACATCTCCTATATTGCAAAATTACGGTATTACATATATAATTACAAGGCGACTCATAAATTCTATACTTAAAACGTTTATCTTTAATATGTATAATAATCAAAGGTGAAAAATTAGTATAAAAATAAAACAATAAGAATACTCTATATAATACTCTATATTTCACACGTTACGAATCATCGCTCGTGTTTGTGTATATATAAGTATAATAAAAACGAAAAATCCAAAGCGATATATATAATGCATCACTTCCGCCCGACTACGGGCGGTATTATAGAAAAAAAGCGCGTCTATGTACGTGCCCGTCGCAAAGGACACGAGAGGCACCCATCTTTACCCGCGGCGCTCTAAAATCTGCAGCGATCGTCTCCGCGTACGCTCGATGCACCCGTTCAATTATTATTATTATTTTTAGATATTTAATAGAGACCGAGGAGTGAACGTGCGTCGAGCGTACGTGTGTGTATAATAGAACACCCACGAGGACTGGGAAGAGAGAAAGAGAAGGCGAGTGGGGCAGAAAGGTATAGACAACCGTGCCTTCCGCTCTTTCTCTTTCTATCTCTCTCTCTCTCTCTCTCTCTCTCTTCTACTGTCGCCCGCGGCGTTTGTGTTTGGCAAGTACTTACCAATTCTCCATCACGCCGACGTTCGTGAAGTTGGGCGGGAAGCTCGCCGCCGCCATCTCCGCCTCCGCCGACGGACGTTCGCCGATTCCAAGTCACTGCAAAGACAAGAGAGAGAGAGAATATATATATA
>JAPYZO010002258.1:0-18055 GCA_030522905.1 Torymus flavipes
TGAATCGAAAAACGCCACTCGGCTCCAGAAACTAGATGAAAAAACACTAATTTTAAGACCTTGGTGGACTCTTAAAAGTTAAAACAATTCTGGAGAGCAAGGGGTGTCCGGTTGAAAAAGAATGCATCATATACATATATTATAACGGGAGACCTGTGGAAATAATGAAGTTAAATCTGCGATCCCGACCCTAGAACACGGTGCCGTCGAGTGCTGCTTCTACGACGAGCACCCGGGGTTGATGTTCCCCACTTACCCTTGACAAACGGCGAGTCCGTAGTCGAACCCGACTTTTCGTAGGGGTTATTTACTCGCGTCAGCTAGTCGCGAGGTGGCGGTATCCGGGAGAAGGTTAGGTTATGACAGAGAATAAAGAATATCCTCATTTACATGGAGAAACAATAACAAAGTCTATTCTAAAATTATTTCTTACAAAAAAATACGCGTCGCGTTGCACGTGGACAGGAAGGCAGGATTCGCCACTCGGCGCGGGCGGATCGACGTAATTATTTTCGCTGGGCCGGTGAACGCAACACCGGCCGCTCGTCGCTGCGAGCCGAAAATACAAAATAAGACCGTTGCGCGGGAAGTAAAAAAGAGGCTTACTGGGAGAGGAGTACACTCCCCTCGTCGCTCGCTTACTAATCCGCTCCTGCGTTAGGCCTTATCCTTCTGTCGACTTCGAAGTATTCAGGCCGAGTCCTAACATCCAGCCTGCACCTACAGACGCTTCGGACCCCAGGAGTGGCTCGGAGTGCTCGAGTGCGCTGCTCTTCGTAGACGGACGTCGCGCTGTACCGGGAAGGACACACAGTACAGTTTTCTCGGAACGATCTAATTCGCGTGTGCCCGGTACGACGGCCCAAGAGAATCTGATTAAAAAATGAATCGAGCGCGACTTTGAAACGGTCAATGTTACGCTGTTCCCGCGCGCAGCTCGCGAATACATCGTTCGAGCGATGTCAGCAATGCTCGAGATGTAATTTATCAAATGAATATAATTTTTTCAAATATACATTTGAAAAAATTATTTGATATCGTTTACATGACAGCACAGTAAAAATGCAATCACAATACGTTCATAAACACATGTGAACCTGTCGAGGGAAATGGTTTCTCAAAAAGTAGATCAAATCAAAGAGATTTATCAGTATATAATTGTTTTTTGTGCGAAATTCGAGTCTATCAAGAATTTTATGCATTTTTTTGGAATCTCAGCCCACTGTGCGGTGGCGGCAGAAGCCGCGAAATATTTTTATAGTACTAGTGTGGCTTCGCCCGCCTGCTCGCCAACTTCCTATTTTTCGAAAGTGATTAA
The DNA here is from genome assembly GCA_030522905.1 of Torymus flavipes. Taxonomy (NCBI): domain Eukaryota; kingdom Metazoa; phylum Arthropoda; class Insecta; order Hymenoptera; family Torymidae; genus Torymus; species Torymus flavipes. The sequence continues at coordinate 1,319 of JAPYZO010002258.1, forward strand.
ATTGTCAATTCGGTTCTATTGTTTTACCCCAAAGAGTTTTACATTTTCATTTTAGATTATTAATACTATTGTAAAGAAAAATAAAAAACAGTTTTATCTTTCACCCTAGAGATATTATATAATTATTGAAATAATACGTTGAGAATCATATTTTAATAAATATTACTTGTAATTTTTAAAAAAATTTTTCACCCGCAGCTACTGTTGAACTAATTAAATACTTGAACAAATTACAAACTATATTTTAAATCTATAGTTTTAAACAATTATAGTAGACAGATAAGTCAAAAAATTTGCAGCAGTTAAAATTTATTTCGATTGACATTATATTACAATATATATTATATTGCAGAATGTTTCAAAATTGGAACACTTTGACCAAATGAATGAGAGAGTGAGGAAAGTCTTGTTTATATCTATTTACACTGAATGAGTACAATTAATTTGTACGCATAGAAATCTTAAAAAATATGAAAAATTAATTAAAAATTATTCATAGATGTATATTACATGGATGAATTCAACTTTTTCAATATCTGCTGTACTCGTTCAGTGTAAATATATATTAACAATATTTTCCTCACTCTCTCGTTCATTTGGTCAAAGTTTTCCAGACCAGTGCTATGTGCCCTAAGGTGTTATACAAAAATTGATGCTTTAATTCAGTGGGTATTACAGACTTACAAATCAAAATACAGGAGCCAGGGAGGTGCTAAAATGTATTTTTTTATTTATACTTTTGAAGTATTAAGTTGTTTTCCTACATAGATTTAAAAAAATAATTATCTACATCTAATTATACTAAAATCTATTTTTTCAGGCTTTAACTCAGGCTTGCCCTCTTAAGGGCAAGGTAATGCGCCCCTTGTATAGCAGCACGCAGATGGCAATCGTAACGATGCTACATGCGAATGCATTAAATATGATTAAGAGCGGGAAGGCAAGGATCGAATGGTTTATAGCGAAAGTTCGAGAAGGGGTCACGATTCCGAGATGTTTCAGACGCTTAGATTTTGGGCATCTGTCGCACAACTGCGATAGTTGGAACAATGCGCAAACTGCAAGAACGATCCAAAGTGCACAGCCCTGGTGAAGACGAAGAAAATGGGAGTAAGAAAAGAAAATGGCTAAGTTAATACAAATAAATTTGCACAGGACACAAGCCGCGCCTGACTTGCTTTACCAAACGACTAAAGAACATAAAGCGTGTATTTCGCTCATCTCCAAAAAATACAGAAACCCGGACAACATTGGTTGGCACGCGGACAACCAGGCGATGTATTGTCGCGGACAACCATGGCGATGTACTGTCGCGGACAACCATGGCGATGTACATGTATACATGCACTGTCTGTAGTGCACTTTATTGCCCAGGCCTTGCAGCAGGCCTTTTTTCCCACTGCTTTTTCCATGGAATCATTAATGCGATAAGGAGCTGTCGACGTCCCGAGGAGCATCCGAACACGTTGCAACCATTTACCCAGCAGCTTGAAGAATATTAGGGAGCCTTCTCTATATCTGCCATCTCACCATGAGCAGAGAGAGCCGTCAACCACCAGAAGATCCGACAGGTTCCTTGATTTCTTGAGGAGCCTTAGGGACCTGTATTCAGAAGGTAAGGGGCTAGACTGAACATCATCGTCAACATGGCCATCAACACCGATGGCAATGAGGCTGTATTCCAGAATGTCTCATTGTACCCTTGGGATGAAATGTTTACTAGATCAGTAGGCAATTTTAAAAACATGTCAGGACATCAGAAATGAGAATATTAAATACTATTATATTATCAAACTTTTAATGCTTTAGGTGTAATAACTTGAGATATTTATATTTTTTATAAATGAAACTAAGTATCAGATCGTGAAGATATAAATTTGAAAAACCTAATATTTCGGGTTTTTCAACATTTTTTGCAAATTTTAGATGTGTTAAGTAGCTTTCAAGGAACTAGATTTTGATAACTTCGGTGCTATGCTTCAACAATTAATGTTTTGGAAATTTTGAAAATTTCTGACCACTGTGTAGCGCCCCCAACGTTCAGAAGTAAACAGAAAAAGGAAATACGCTGCAGTACAGGAACACTGGGAACATAATCGAGCCCACTACATCACCAGCATCCTCGACGATATAAAAATTTTAGAGTTAACTGTACAAATATTATTTAGCAGACGAGTTTTAATCCGCGTAACTCGATTATATTCAACTTGATTGTATTGACTTGGGGTATATTTACCTGTTTGAGCAAACCATACATTATAAGTGAGTAACATGCTGTGGGTGTAGAAATAAATTGAATCACACACATAAATAAATTTACACTTTGAATATATTGCAGAAAGCAAATTGATGCATAATAATTACATAGTTAAAGTTTAAAAGTTCTAAAATTCTTTATAAAATAATTATGAAACATTTTGTATGCCTTCTATATTGTTTACGTAAATACCAATCTTCAAACATAATTGCACTTAGCGTGTTAATTGCAGAGAGAGAGAGAGTGGCCTTACTCCACTTCCGCCTTCTCGGCCTTGTACTTGTCACTCGCGGCGAAACTCAAAACACAATCTCTCCCATTTATATATGGGGGAGCGAGAGAGACAGATACAGTCCTTATGACTGAAAAATCAATAACGTGACTCAGCTGGTGCACGGCGACGCTGCGCCGTGCTGCCGCTCTGCGGCTGTGTATGGAGTATAGCCTGGTTTGACTTCATATTTGAACTAAATTACTCCTGAAAGCATGATTCCTACATGAGTTTAGGGATTTAGGATTAAATGTTAGAAAAAATATTTACATCAGATATATGTTAAGAGAAAAGAAAAAAATTGAAAAAAATAAAAAACAAAATTCTTGAGAAACAGAAAAAAAATACTTTTCTCACCGGATCAAAAATCTCTACACTCATATGAGAATTACACTATTCAGAAGTAATTTAGTTTAAATCTGGAGTTAATTCATCGGCAGGAAAATTTGAAATCTAATGGACAGTGAAAAAACTTGATTCATCGATGAATATGGTTCCTTACCATATTAAGGGTCTCTCTCACTCTCTCTCTGTCGAGTTGAGTAGTAAGTTTACCAATCGCTTCGCCTTCTCTTAATCAGTGTTTTGTGTGTCGACGTCATCTTTTTCAGTCGAATCTACTGCCCCCGCGGTTTTTCATCAGCTTCAAGGTGCTATATTTTCCACCTGCATCTCACCAACAACGTCCTCAGCATTGGCAATTTTGTAGAAGTTAATTTTCTAATCTCAATCTTGATGATTCGGCACATTCACCTGCTCGTCGCTCATGGTGACACCTCGTGATTGCCATCTCAACTGTTCTTCATCGGCTGGATCATGAGCAAGCAAAATCAAAACAAATGGCAGCACACAGACGATAACGTATCTCCATCACAGCTTTTATCGCCTCATCAGTTATTGACTCTATCAGCTGAAGTCTCCTCTCACCGCGATGAGCACCAACTCTCATTAACATCTTGAGAACTGAAAAAGACTCGGGAATAAAAAGGAAACTGCGGGTGACGATTACTTGTTTTTGTGACGCTTTCCATAAAGTTTCCATGGCTTACTCATATGCTCTTGATTCCGAAAATACAGCTAAGAGCCTTGAAGATAACATCTACAGCATGGTCGACTACGTCAGAACCTCGAATGCATCTCTTGATGTTATCTCGACTACTGTTCTTTTTTTTTCTTCGTCACCTCTATTCAGGATCGCTCCTACGCCAGTATAGTTAGTTCATCTACCACACATGATAGCGGACAACATCGTAAAACCATGATACTGGAAAAGGGCAAAACGCTGCCAATTAGATCAGCCTCACAGATCCTCGTTGGTCCAGCGGACCCCTCGTCAGTCGCGTTCGTCTCATCGAAAAATACAAAAGCGACATTTTTGCCAACTCTGCTATCTTGCAAAACTGTAATCCACTGCTAGAAGCTGGCCTTGAGGTAAAGGACAAAGTGAAATTCAATCCACGCTTAATAGTCTGCGATATTCCTATGGATCTTAACAGCGACGAAATTCGCGTTGCTCTGCACAAGCAGAATTTTCCCGATAACATCATCGACGACTTCAAAGTAGTTTACCTCTTTCCGGTTCGCGAAGGTAAGAAATCACGCTCCTGTATTATTGAAACGACGCCTGAATGCAGGAAAGGGTATATATTGGCATGCGCTCGTGTCGTTGTGCGGGCCATATCTCGATTTTGCAATGTTTGAACTGCCATAAATTCGGACATGTTGCGAAAGAGTGCTCTGTCAATGCACCTACATGCGGCTTTTGCGCTGGAGCACACTCCTGGACTGCGTTTCAAAATCTATCTTATGTTGCGCTATCTGTAAAGCTACGAGTGGAAACGATCCAAAACATGCAGCTTTCGACAGGCTTAAATGTCCTGTGTTCCGCGCTAGATTAACGCATAAATCAGCCTCGGTCAATTATGGCTCGTAATGGTTACTCCAGACGGCTGTCTTTGATAATCACATACATGCTCTTGGCATCTCGGAGTCGTTCCTTAAACCTAGGTCGAAATTCCGGGCTTCAAACTGTTCCGTGTTCACCAAATCAGCAGTGACCGCGATGGAGTTGCTATTTACGTGCACGAATCTATCACTGTACGTGAAGTCTGCCGATCTCCCCAGAGTGAAACTTATGTAAAAAGACCGACATTTTTATTTCTCGAACTCAGTGTGGGCCGCTCTAAACTCTTATGTAGCACTATTTATAGCGTGCTTCACTGCGGCCACAGGTCTGACGTTGAGGAAGCCATTCTAAATTGGAACAACACCTACGATGCTACCATCATTATGGGCGACTTTAACATTAACTGGCTTGAATCCTGTTCTACGCGATGCATTCTACACGATTCATTCCTTAGTTGCAGCATCGAGAAAGTGCCCTTTGACGCTACATACAACCCTATTAACAAATCATCATCGGCGATCGATTACATATGTGTTCTATCTGTTCGTGACCTGTCGCTGGTCACCAAACATAAACAGGTACACTGTGCCTCAATCTCGAGGCATGATCTCATTTTCGCTTCGTTGGCTTTCTCGGTGCCCTCTTTTACACCGCGCACCGCCACACGGCGCTCCTATAGGTCATTCTGCCTTGAACGCCTCCAACACGATTTAGCAGCTCTCGATTGGCAAGCTGTGGTTGAGTCACATGACCTCGATAGTAAAGTCACGGTGCTAACAGACGCTACCACGTCGGCTTACGAAACTCGCACACCTTTCCGCACGTTCGTGGTTAAAAAGGAGCGATGTCCATGGATCACACCAATAATTAAACGGCTCATTAATGAGCGCATCAAAGTCTGGAAACGTCTCAAGAGAATCGGTAGCGCCGACGACCGTTCTCACTTTAACTCGCTTCGGAACCGGGTGCAAGCGGTCGTACGTAATGTTAAGTTCAATTTCTTTAAATCTAAGCTGAGCAATGCTTCTAGCTCGACCGACATGTGGAAGACGCTCAGTAACCTTGTGCTTTCTAAACGCTCTCAAGATGCGCCGACTCCGTTTAATGCTGATACGCTTATTAACTCGCACTTCGTCAATGCTGCCTTCTCCTCCTCAAATCTACCTTGCCGGTCAACCGCACATTTAGAACCTGATGAGCGATTTTTCTTAAAGCACGTCGAAGCAGCCGCCGTTATCGAATATACCAAGGCGGCTCGCTTTAACGCCGCTGGTCCTGATGGGATTCGACTGCATCAAAGGAAAGACTGCCTACCTGTGATTGATATTACTTTTGCATATTTTCGATTTTTCGTTTCAATCGAGTATTTCTCCAATACTTTGGAAACGAGCCCCTTTCCGAAGAATAATAAAGCGACGTCCTCATCAGATTTCCGATTGATCAGCATTCTCTGCTCCATTTCTAAAATCCTAGAATCACTGGTGGCCACGCAAATCAGGAGGTTCATCGAAGAACGAGGAATTTTGGATGCCCACCAGTCGGGTTTTAGGAAAGGCTTCAGTACACACTTGGCACTTTTTAAAATGGTCGATGACTTCTCAACGCATCACGTTACTTGTCACAATCGATTTTTCGCGACCATTTGACGTCATGAACATTAATGTGCTCATCGACAAGTTGCGTGCCTACGATTTTTCTGATTCTTCCTGCTGCTCATTTATAACGGGCCGCACGCAAACTGTTATGTTACCCGATGGCTCTACGTCGACGCCGTTAAGCAGATCGTCCGGCGTTCCTCAAGGAAGTGTGCTTGGGTCGCTCCTATTTTCATTGTTTATTAATGATCTTCCACCTGCCCTTCAATTCTGCAAGTATCATCTATACGCCGACGATTTCATTATCTACTGCAGCGATAGTTTCAAGGATATCAACAGTATCATCGAGAAAATAAATTTAGATCTGGTAAATGTTTCGTGGGCCTCCAACAATGGTCTCACTGTGAATGCCAGTAAGACCCAGGCTATGTGGATCGGTTCAAGAGGCTACACGACCAAAGTTAAAGCTCTGAATACTCCCTCGGTCCTTCTTAATGGTAACGTCATTCATCTTAGCGAGTCACTCATGGTTCTTGGGATCACCATCGACAACTCACTCACATGGAGGGATCAGTGCAATATTATCGTCAATAAAAGTTTTGCCGCTCTTGCTCGGTTACGCAAGAATCAGGGGTTTTTACCATCTTCCACGAAGTTAATGCTCACTAAAACCCTCATATTCCCATACTTCGACTACTGTGCTAGCCTATTCCTGGGCCTGTGCAACAAGCTACCGTTAAGCTCACTAGATGTATGAATGCAGCGATCCGTTTCGCCACCGGCACCAAATTATTCAACCACATTACACCGGACTACATCGCCAATAAGTTGCTGCCCCTAAAGGACAGGCGCGAGCACCTCGTTATGGGCTTCGTAGCCTCTGTATTGAACAGCGGCAATCCACCTTATCTTGCCAACTACTTCAAATTCATGAACCCGGACCAAGTAGGCAGTAAGAGAGGCTCATCACTCGTGCTCAAAATCGAGGTTTTTAGCAAAGAATGTATGCGTCACTCATTCCACATTGGAGCTGCATGTCTATGCAACAATTTGCCACACTTACTACGGCAACTCTACAAGATACCCTGCTTCAAATACCGGCTCTTCGAGTATATTTTTAACCGTGCTTATTAATGTAGCTTATTTATTTTGTCTGTCATTACATCGTTTATGCAGCGATTTTGTAATTTTATTGCGTGTATATATATATATATTTATTTTTTTAAACTACGTACATTTTTGTTATCTATTTTTAACTATTTTATCATTATTTTTTTCTTTTAATTATTATTTTAAGTTTTTTAATTCTATTTTTATATCGAGCCCTGCGTCGGGCATGTGCCTAAATCATATGTTATGTTAATAATTGTATTTATGTTTACTGCACGGGCTATCTTGGACCAAGAGTCCCTAGCCCAGTTTTAATAAGAAATTCAAATTCAAAAAATTAAAACAAAAGAACCTATACCAAGGTCTACGCTGAGGAAAATACACCCCCTTTTACGTGTAAAAAGTGAGAAATAATTAGCTTACATTTATTTTTTTAAATATGACTTTTGAATTTCAGAAAAAACGGTGTTTAGCCCCCAGTGTCACAATTAGTATGTAATAATGATTATTTCAGATTCAATAGGATCTACACACGGCAACAAATTTTTCTATAGACTGTGACGAGGAGCTCGCGCAAGCGAAGCTCTCGTACATAGTTACGTATACGTGAATATCTCTCTCCGTCGACCGGCCGAAGTCAGCACACGAGCATATAGTATGCCGTGTGTAGATGACTTTGTTTTGGTTTTAAGGGACACCGGTAGCCGATTTGAAGAGAGAGAAGACGGCATCGAGGAGAGAGAAGACAGCACATAGGAGAGAGAGAAAGAGAATAGGTGAGAAGTGGGGAGAGACGCCGGCGGATTTTGGAGCAGGCAGGAGAGCGGAGCAAGAAGGCTCGCTCTCTTCACGCTCGACCATCACCGCGAACAGTCGACTTTACTGATCAGTCCGCGCTTATACTAACCGACGCACACCACGCTATCGAGTCGCCCGGCCAGCCTCTTACCTCAGGATCACCATCAGCCACGTGCACAGGTCGTGCATGCAGAGGAGCCGCGGCGAGAGATAGCCACGAAGGGAGGAGCTTCCCAGCAGCGAGAGACGACCACGCCGCGGAGTCAGCACCGCCGAGCCAGCATCGTCAGCCAAGGGCAACACCAGCAGCGGCAGCGAGAGCATCGGCAGTGCAGCCATCTGCAGCACTCTTAGGCGAGTAACCCTCTCTCTCTCCCGCGCTGATTATTGTTCGTGTACGGCCCCGGGCCACTTATAGTATCTGTGCGCAGCCGCCTCACGGCGGGCTCCACAGGCGTGCACCGTGCCGCGACTACGTCGCGGGCACGTGTACGTCTAGCGAGGGTAGCTCTAGCTACCGGATAGAGAGCCGCGACACGCATGTCGCGGATTAGTTAACGGAAAGTTTGTCGGGAATATTACATGTATATAGTTGACTAGTCGTATGCGATGCACGGCTATTAATAAAGAGAGTTAAGTTTACATCTTGTGTTAACCCGATAATTTCTTCCAATCACTTTTCCCATCCTCGAGCGCAGAAGGTGGCTTCCCACCACCTTCATGACGGGCGGAGCAATCCTGCCTCTGGAGATCTGGCGAATAGAAATAACTTGTAGCGGTTGTACAGGGACGAGTAAAGTACAACGTTACAAGACATGTATATATTTTTCATGGAAAATTACTATAACTGTTGTTCAATCGAGAGACAAACTTTTATTCTCCTTCAGTCTTTAGTATAACTTATGAGGTACAAAATTAAAAATCAAGAGGAATAATATCGTATAGTTTACAATATGACAAGCGGTATTAATTTCAGAGACATAGAAACATAAAGAAAAACTTCATGTTATTTGTATATCTATAGTCACATCGTGTAAGTATTATTTATTTCAAATATCGTATTGATACCCTTTTTTCTTACATCAATATTTTATATTAATTTTGGAGTAGTGTATTGAGACTCCTGAAGGTTTTCCATCATAAATAATATTTTTATATTACAATTTTTGCGTTATTGATCAATTTGAGATGGAGAACATCCTTAAATGTATGAGAACGACTGAGAAAATAAATGTGTCGGTAATATAGCTTGTGAACAAAATAGTTTTCATCGTGGAACTCTTTTTTAATATCCAGTAAAGTAAAAATTAGGGAAGCTATACTAAAATGAAGTAGGACTCAAGTTTGTCCCTTGATTGAACAACAAATATAGTAATTTTTAATGAACAATATATGCATGTCCACATGAAATTGGCTGATTGTAGATCCTACTGAATCTAAAATAAACATTATTCCGTACTTGCGAAAGCTGTGTGTATATCCTATTGAATCTAAAATTGTGACACGTAAACACAACACGTACACTCATATAATAAAATAGATCTCAAAGTCAAGTTTACCTGATTAAAACTCGTCTACTAAATAATATTAGTGCAGTCAACGTCAAAATTTTTAAACAACGTACGGCGAGTTTGGATCTTTTCACGTTCTCGGCCGAGTTGGCACTTTCTTCCGCGCCGAACCGAATTGGTACTTTTGCACACGCCAAGCCGAGTTAGTACTTTATTACGTATCGAGCCGAGTTGGAACCTCCTTCCTCTCAGCCGATGATCTGGTCGCCTATAATCCCTAACAGCATCAAGGAGGCCCGACCATAATACGTACGTACTAGTTTAAAGCCCTTCCTCTTGGTATTCTCAATAGAATTCGCAACATGATCCGGTAGTGTGAGAGGCTGCAATCTAAATGCCGTAAAAAATTGAAGCCAACCAGCAAGAAGAGTTTCTTTCTGCAAGTATGCTTCCGCAACTCGTAGCATGCGTATTCATAGACACGACTCCGTGGTGAATGTCTTTGGAAGGAACCTTCGACGCCAGGGATTCACGGTATACATCGAGCCCCATATACCAACTACCGAAACGACACGAGAACCAAATATCGTAGCAGTCATCAGAATGCTGGGAGTTGTAATTAACGCACAGGTTTCCGCGAACAGTCAGATCTTGTAAAAGTCCGACGACTTAAGATTCAGAAACACACCGACAACCCTGACATAAAGAGGGTGACCCAACATCACCGTGACACGAGTAACATCAAACACTATCGGGTGATTTTAAGAGAAAAATATTATCAGTTGATCTCCTTCGATTGGAAACTGTTAATCGCCGTGATCTCGCTATCATAGCAACCAGGGTTCTAATAGGCAGAATTATAGGAAACTGAATCATTAACTACAGTACAACGCAGTGTGATTTACAGTCTAATTTGTTTACTTTCCTGAGTGCTGTTAACTTTAAAAACATAAGAATCTCAATACTTTCCGAAATACAAGAAAATTGTAAATACACATTTTCGAATATGTATGTGGGTAACTTCAGGTCAACTGTTCAGGTCAAAATTTTAAAATGGCTAAAAATGGGGTTTTCCGGCTCCAAATCAGTGCCAAAATATAACCCTAGATTTTTAGAGCAAACTATTCAATGGTTCAAAAGTTACAATCAATTAAAAATCTGAAAATCTTGATTTTTTCCAAAAAACATCAATTTTCATGATTTTTTAACTCAAGAATGAGAAAGTTTTTGTATTACATGGGAAAAAGTTTGCAAATTGTGAGCACAATTACTCAGAATTTTTCCAGATCCATGCCACTTATTTTACTAATTTATACGAGACAAGGCAACAATTCAAAATATAGTTAGGGCGAATGCGACGGATCCAATATTGCTCACCAAAGGCTAAAAAGTAGTAAAAAATGTTACCTTTTAAATACCACCTTATTGAAGATGGTTGTTAATCACTGAAAGAGGTTACGAGTAATAAAAACTGTCAAAAAAGTGTTTTTGGCCAAAAATAGGGTTTTTTCACTATTTTGACGTGATTAACAACCATCTTCACCAAGATGGTATTTGAAAGGTAACAGTTTTTACTACTTTTTAGCCTTTGGTGTGAAATATTTGATTCGTCGCATTCTCTCTAAGCATATTTTGAATGTTGCTTGGTCTCGTATACATTAGTAAAATAACTGGCATGTATCTGAAAAAATTCTGAGCTATTGTACTCAGAATTTGCACATTTTTTCCCATTTAATATGTAATACAAAAAGTTTCACATTTTTGAGTTAAAAAATAAAGATTTTCAAACTTTTAATTGATTGTAACTTTTGAACCATTGAATATTTTGCTCTAAAAATCGAGGGTTGTGTTTTGGGGCTGATTTGGAACTAGGAAAATCCATTTTTAGCGATTTTAAAATTTTGCACTGAACAGTTCACATGAAGTTATCCATATATATCTGTATCGATGTAAATTTGGAATATGTAGAGAATATTTATAAAATTTTTTTATTTTATACTATTTTAGTTTATATTTGTTACTTTAGCTACTTACAACGCCCTGTGGAAGTCCGTAATCGTATGTAGGAGGTTGTGTAGTTGGTTGATACGGCCCTCGCGCATAACGAAGAATTGCTAGTTGTTGAGATCGTTTGATTCCACATTCTCCAAGACCACGAAGTTGGATCCAATAAGCTCCAACTGTTTGATCTGCGTTAATAACGAAATCATATCTCTCACCTATTAAAAATTTAAAATAAAATATATTAATATTTTCTTGCATTATTTGTGTTATTTGTTATTAAATATTAATACTGTTTGTTTGAAAATAATAAAGCAAGCACTTTCAGAATTCTTTGACATCGCAAGTACATAATGTACTGGAATTGCATACCATACTTTTATCATAAGTATTGCAAAAATCGCTGGCACGGGGAAATGAGCAGATGACGAGAGGTCAGAACTAGACTGCCTCTTAGAAACGCACTTTCCCCAAGACGAGACAACCACAGTGGCACAGCATGAACAAAGAGCCAGCGGTGCAGATTGGAATCTAGCGCGACGAATTTGTGACGTGGACTGAGTAAGATCCGGTCAGTACCTTCAACCCCTTCAAGGCACTGGGAACCGATGGCATCTTCCCAGCATTGCTAAAGAAAGGGTTCGTTCTAATCGCTCTTATCCTGGTAAAACTGTTTCGATCATGCCTAGCATTTGGGTACATACCTGAGTGTTGGCAAGTGGCCAAAGTAGTATTCTGTGATATATGACATTAATGGCCGTACTAACAGTGTTGTTTTTAAATTAAGAAAAAAAAAACAATATTTTTCTCCAACGTTTCGGACTTTTATTAAGTCTCTCTTCGGGGTCTAACAACAATAGAAAATACAAAATGTTTATTATTACAAATCACTTAATTATCACATATGTTATAAACGTAACTTACAAAACGTATCGTCAGAAAGGCTTTTATACGGAAGAGTATTCCGTCCGTCAATAGCACAAATGTCCGATTTCATATCTTTTATACAAAAGGTTTTTCGCAAGTGTGTGTGTGTACTATGTTATAAAACGGCGCGTACAATAGGTGGGGATGCGGTAGACAGTGCGAGGCAGTGCAAGTGGGAGAGGTATCAGGGTGGCACGTTTTAGAGAGGAGGTCCGAGCCAATGGTATACTAAATTCGTTGACGGGCCTAATTCGCACGAGGTGGGCGCGGTTACTCTGATTCAACGTACGCTGCTGGTCTAACTCACTTGCTATGCCTGGAAATCATCCTTTTACAAGCACATAAATTTGCAATTCTTAATTAAAGACGTGTATTCAGTAGCTAATCTATTAATTTCGTATTGTTTATTCATATAATTTTTTGAGTGTGAATAACTAGAGCATCCGCAAAAAGTCTTTTGTCTATATTAATTGCAGTATCAAGAATTTTTATATTGTTAAATTTAATAGTATGGTTATTTTATTTAGTGTATGAGTATAGTGATGAATTTTCGTCTTTCATCGTGTATTTTTTATTATGTTCTTTAATTCGAATATTTAGACGTCTACCTGTCTGTCCGACATACGACACATCGCAATCCTTACAGTTTATTTTATATCGAGTTTTATATACAACATTAACGTTATCACAGATTTTATTTTTGTCTTTGCCTAATTTTATGATGTTGCTTAATTTGTTTTTTCTACTATATATAACATATGTAGTCTATTTTTTAAACAGAATATTAATAAAACTTTCTAATTCTTTTACGTATGGAAGAGTGATAAACGCCTTTTTTTGTTATCTTTTCGTCTATTGTTTCTAATGTTTCTCAATTTTATCAGACGTTTTTTGAATAGTTTTATTATATTTAATGGGTAATTATTGTAAATTAATAATTCCTTGATAAAGATTATATTTTTGTAATGAAAACTGTTATGTGATAATGTAATTGCTCGATCTACTAAACTGTATATAATGGCTATTTTGTTGCATTGGGGATGTTGTGAAAAATAATTTAAATATCTTTCAGAAAATGTTCGTTTGTGATACCAATCTGTAATAATGTGGCGTTGCTCATTAGTAATTATTTTGATGTCTAAATAACGTATACAATTATTCTGCGCTAATTCAGCTATAAACTGTAAATTTTGGTCGTACGAGTTGGTGTTAACACAAAATAATAGCATCTACGTAGCGGAAATAGAACAAAGGTTTTACATTAAGTTTATTCATCGAGTTAATCTCCAAATCCTCCATAACTATATCAGATAAAATGGGACTGATTGGATTGCCCATCGCTGAGCCGAATATTTGTTGATAAAATTCATGATGCTTGTAGATTTACAATTCTTTAGGCAGATGTATTTATAAATATCTTTCTATCACCAACATATGAACAAACAATAGCTTTGAAATCAAAATTAGCGTAACAAGAGAAAAACTATGAAAAATATTTCACAAAACCACATTCACAACTGAAATAAGTAGAAGAATATTCCAAATAGAATCAGATATTTTTTGTTAGAAATTGAGTAAAGAATATTGCCGAATTACCGAAAAGAATTATAATAGGATTTCTTAACAATAAAGCTTTCAAAGGTTATCGAGCGCTTAATGCTCTTAACTTTGAACATTTTAATACTGTCTGTAAGTACCTTCGAAACAATTACAACCTACTTTTTGTGGTAATCAATTATATATAGATGCGTATCATACGTTATTTTCAGGAACTGGGGTACATTTTTTTAACCAAGGTACTCAAATCTCACGTGAATCATATCCTAATGGTTATTGTTTATTCGCATTCGATTTAACTTCAGATTTGTCAGCCAACGAATGCAGTCATTCGTATCTAGTAAAACATGGTAGTTTTAGATTAGACGTTAATTTAGCGAGACATTAGCTAACACTGTAAATTGTATTGTTTATTCCAAGTACGACAATATTTTGGAAATAGACCCATCACGTCAAGCGATTATAGACTTTAATGGTTGAAATTCCATTGTGTAGATGTTGCTGTTTCATTGTTTATAAGAGTAGCTTTGGTTCCCGCTAAACAGTCTCTTCTGAGTCGCGGTCACCCTTGCAAATTTTATAAAACACAATGGATCTAGTTATTGATATTCAGAGCATTAATGGTGCTAAACATAGTATTGTACCAAAAGAGATTGCTATAGTGTCTCGGAATGGTAATTATCACGGTCTTGGGGTTGTCTATCCTACAATTGATGTGCATTCTCTGACCGACGACGTTAGAAAAGATGCTAATTGGTTAAGTCAGAATGGTCACGGATTTGACTATTTAGAGGGTGAAATTGCTTTGAAAGTGGTTCATCAAATTCTACAAGAGCTAACAAAGAGTGCACAAAAGATATATATTCGAGGTAGTGAAAAGAGGCTGCTATTGGATAAAATTATAGCGAACGAAATCATTAACTACGAATACGACAAAAATTGTCCTCCTTTTGATAAGTTATCATCGAATGTATACTGTATTTATCACGCTGTAAAACTTTTGAGTCGTAAATATAGTTGTGCATTAAATAATGCTTACCGTTTATAACCTTACTTATGTTCACGCGAGTCTAAATAAAATTTTAGTCTAAATAATGGAGATACTTTCACGATTTCAATCGCACACTGTAGGTGTATTCCCATCTAATCAGATGCCACGGGTTTGGACCAAACCAGCGGCATTTGTCGTAAATGCTGACAATCATACAAGACCAGGAATGGATTGGGTCGCTGTCTACGTCAATAAATCATGTGATGTTTTATCAATTGAAGCGAACGCCCGATGATTTTATATGTTTACTAAGTGAATCTAATGGCTATACAGGCGAAAGATGATAGATAAGAAAGGTAACTAACTTATCAATCATCAAATTTCTACGTGTTATAAACGTCTCGAAATTTTTCAAAGCTATTAGAGTTAGCAGTCAAGAATATTTATGCACAATATTATAATAATTAAAGTGCAGTCAAGAATTTTTTAAAGGATAACGAAAAGGAAATATAAACGCATAGGATGAAAAAATGAGAAAGAAAAAAAAACGGCCCACGTCGGGATCGAACCGACAACCTTCTGCATACCGGATATGTCGACTGATGTTTGAATTGCTCTATAATATTGTACAAACACATTTTATAAATTTGTATCGCCTTTATATCTTTCTAATGTATTTACTGTAATTAACGATAAGTTATCTACAAATTAACACTATTTTAAATATGAGGCGTTTCATGTCAACTGTCCCAGCGCAGCGCGCGAGCGCCAAATCCCTCTATATCTAACTCATGTTTATGATACTAGAATGTACCTAAAAAAATTATTTGATAAACGTTTTCAACGTATTATTTCGTCAGCTTTCCAATGGCGTACTCAGTTTTCCCGTAATTTTCCATTTTCACCTTTAAAAAGTACAAAACGTGTTATATCTCAAAAAGTGCATTTTTAATATATTTTTCACCCCCTAGATAGAAAGCTGAGCATTTTTTACATAGGAAAGGATATTTTCCAAAGAGTGCCCGAAATGCTTTCTGCGAGAAATAGAACGTGAAAGAGTAGACGCACCGCCTATCCTGCGCGCGGTACTACGGGGTACAGCGCGCGGACTGCGCCCGCCTTGTTGCCTGTATGATAACCTTTTATAATCTTTCATTCTTTACCTGTTCTTCTGGATTCTTAATAATGCATAAAATAATATTTCATTAATTATTTTATAAAAAAATAAAATTTCAAAATTAACAGCAATAAAGTAACTTTTGTACTAACTCAGAGGTTTTTTTGAGCTTTAATGTACTTTCATCTATCGGAATAATAGCATGGTATTGTAACATGCCTGGTATAGATTTAGCTTCTAGTCTTGGTTTCAGTTTCAAAACCGTTTCTTCATACTATTCTTTACTGCTTTAATAAAAAACTTTAGTTTCTTTGCAGTAATCTTTAGCCCACTTGTATAGTTCTTCTGGCGTCAAAATATGATTACTAGAAGAAACTTGTAGACTCGCTCGTTTTGGACCTCGTTCTAGGTTCGCACCTATACCATCACACGCACCTTTTCCATGTGCTGTAGCATAAAAATGCCACTCAGCTGTAACACCAAAATCTTTCTTGTGAAAAAGATGATTTTGAAAATTGGATGTATTCTTAAAATGCTGTCCTGCTCCATCAGTAAAATAATAAACTTTCTTTACTGCAAAATTAGTTTTAAGGTAAGATATAACAATTTTTTGATATTCATAAACGGCTATGGTATCATGATTTAAATTGTCGGAAATCACAGCAATGCTTACATGTTTGAGTTCATCATTTTGTT
>JAPYZO010002259.1:0-19045 GCA_030522905.1 Torymus flavipes
GAGAAAAATAATATAGTAAAAATAACGATGTCTGATTGTAAGTGTGGGACAGACTCGAAATATCAAAAAATTGCCATAAAGTCAAGTATCCAATACCGGGACAAACTGAAAATCTGGCCCCATAACGGGACAACAAAAAATGCTACTACTTATAAACTTACATATACTTATGAATGTAAAAAAGAAATTAGTAGTTATGCATTGTTTATGCATTATCTATCTAGTCATTTTAGCATAAATTATTGCAATTTATTCCCTAATTTTAGTCTGTCTCCCTTTTAAAACTAATTTTAATCCGTCTCCCTTTTAAACTGACCAGTTATGATCAAATTTCCTCAACATTTTTATTGTTATTTTTCCCAAAGCCTGTATACTAGCCTCTACCGATATCATCGAAAAACCACTTTAGTATAATTAGCGATAAGGAAGCCAGGGGTCGTTTGAGAGCAACCCGTAGACACACTCCTGTATGCACCTTAATGATGTTATTCTGTGTCCTTTTTAAACTGAACAGCTATTAACAAATTTTTCCAACTTTGTTATTGTTATTTTTCCCAAAGCCTGTATACTAGCCTCTGCCGATATCATCGAAAATCACTTTATTCTCATCAGCGACAAGCAAGCCAGGATTCGTTTGATCTCATCAGCGACAAGCAAGCCAGGATTCGTTTGAGGGCAACCCATAGGCGCACTCCTGCACGCACCTTAATGTTGTAATAAGGGCTATATAGCCCTTACTAAGAAACAATTTTAGCGTTTTAGAACGGCCCTGGTAGAAAATTCTTTATTGGAAATGGCCACGAACTTAATTAATGGCTAATAAAAATAGCTAATTTCTGAATAGTGATGAAAGGATTCTTCCCGCCATATTCTGTAATTTAATCATGTATTTAAAAATAATATTAAAGAAAGATATATAGCTAACGAAAATGTAAACAAGAATTATTGGCATTAAATTCGCGATACCAGATTCGTTTATTAACTACTTGCTATAATTATCGGCACGATTATTCAACGAAACGCACACGAACACGTCGCCGATCCCGTTCCTACCTTCCCAGGACCACGGGGGGAAGCTTCAAAGGCAGCTCTCGCACATAAAAGTCACGTCGGCAATTTAATTAATCTCTCTCTCTCTCGCCCTCTCCCTTAATATACATGTGCTTTTATCGATGCACAAACCAGCGCCGAAAATCGCGAAATTAATTAGCCGATTACCAATTGGTGCTCGCTCACGCGCACGCGCCGCGGTTAATGATTTATTAACCCTCCGTTAAAATACCTCTTTTTTTAACGCGCAACTCGAGGACTTTCATTTTTTGCGTCATCGTCGAGGCGCGTGTGTACATACGGGAAGAAAAGGGAGGCTGCCAGCAGCGCTTTGTCTCTCTCTTTCTCGTTTTGTCACTCTCCATTTATCTCTATTTGCTTACTGCCTCCCCCGGAGCGCACGGCTTTATCATCCCTTTCTCTCGTCGTTTACGTACACGAGCTTGCTCCTCTCCCTCTCTCTTTCTCTTCGTCGTATATCTCGACGTCCTATTCTTCGCTCTTAGAATGACGCCCATTGTTGTAAGAATAGTTATATTGCAAATAGCGACTATAGTGGAGATGACGTGCAATGTAAATATAAAATAACATGGATGTTAGACTGCCGGTGTAAGGTCGTATTGACGTTTTCTCCTTCTTTTTCTTTTTTTTACCTCTTATCCTGACAATTTCTGCACTTCGCCAGATTGAACGACTAATCAGCCGCAATATCCGAAAACTCCATCGTCTTCAGCAGCACCGGCCACCACCCACGACGTGGCGTTATCCATACACGCGGCATCAGTTCACACTTGGAGCAAGCTATAGCTATCTCTTCTCCAGCTCGCCGTGAAAATTCCCCTCACATCCGCGGCGGCTTTGCGCTTTTATTCGAGCGACAAATTGAACTAAAAATATAA
Organism: Torymus flavipes; assembly: GCA_030522905.1. Lineage (NCBI taxonomy): Eukaryota > Metazoa > Arthropoda > Insecta > Hymenoptera > Torymidae > Torymus > Torymus flavipes. The sequence continues at coordinate 1,950 of JAPYZO010002259.1, forward strand.
TCCTTTGCCTGCCCTCTCGCTTCACCTGACCGTTCATGCATGCGCGCACGGCCCTCGGCTCGCCTCGCTTGCTCGACACTCTTTGAAGTGAATGCACAGAGATAGCGCGTGTGTACGTGCACCAGTAGCAGCATGAGGCTCGGCTTCCATAAAGCGCCGTATGGTCGTATAAGGTCATGGGAGGAGGGAATGAGTGAGAGAGAGAGAGGGAGAGAGAGCTTGTAAACGTCGACGGCGTCGACTTTGCCGGATGGAAAATTCAGTGGGAGCTGCTGCTGCTGCCGCCCGGAGATCGGGTAATACACGCGAGGAGAGAAAGATTCTTGGGCGTGAGGATGCTGCGCACTCGGGAGTACGAGAGTTTAACAATGAGACGGTGTGGAACACGCCGAGCTAGTAAAAGTATAGAGTAAACTGAGCTGGTGTGTAAATATAAGGAGCGAGCGAGGGTGACAAATGCTACGCAAGGGTATTATAGAATGGGCTTGGGGGTTCGATTTATTTACTGGCTATATTGGTATATGTTTTAGCGATGCAGATTGAATGTTCCCTATTGAAATGGCGAGCTTTTTCATCGATGTATCGAATAAGTGACCGACATTGCGAAAGTAAATCCATTCGCGGATCTGAGCACGTTTTTCATCAATCGTATACGTGAATCGCTGGGCGAAAGGAATTGCGCACTACTCTGTCGCACTTCCGGCAGAATATAGCACCCACGTCGTAAACCGAGCGTAAGTATAAGGCATAACCACACCAAAACGGATTTCCGACCACGGGCCGCGTGATTTTCCAAGGTGGATAGGTGTTGGTTTTGGTGGTCGTTAAGAGGATCGAGATTCTGAAGAGGAGATGGCCATGACTTGTTTAAAAAGCATCGAACTTTTCACATTCATCACTTTACGTCGGACTTGAAGTTAAACTATGCATAAAATTGGATAAAAGAGCGATGCATGTTGCGTGGGAGAGCATATGCGAAATTGAATACTTGTTCGATAGTTTCTGGATTGACGTGTCTTGAAAGGATTGAATCTGAAAAAATTTTTGAAGTTTGCAACAAAAATACATTTAGAACATAGACACAGTAGCATTGGTATAATATTATTAAGTGTAATTATAATTATTGCCAAGTGGAGTAACGATATGAACGTGTTTATAAAGCCTCCTGTACTGTTTGAAGTCGTGTTTATACAAGTAAATATACTCACGAATATCTCACCTAAACCGCTCAAAATTTACCTCGCAGCAACTAACTACAAATCACACGTGTCACCAGCCATCCCACCACCCTCGCAACCTCTCTTTATCTCCTCAACCTATACCCACGCCGTTTTCCTTCTCAAAAGCCTACCCCCTCCACCCGATAGCGATCTTCAAACCCGATCGTCGATTCGTGAGTAATCGATCGTCACCCCGCGCGCGCCTTTTCCATCGTGGCGGTAGCTCATCCACAGATGTCTGCCAGCTCTAGCGAGCGGCAATTCTTCCGGCACACCGATCAGAAAGTGCATTTAACCGGAAAGCCAGTTGGCGGTGCCTGTGGCAAAGCGAGCGAAAATCGGGGGCTTTGCGGTATGCGTGTGGTATAGGTGCACACACACACACCTGGTTAAAATTTTCGGATACTTTGCGCGATTGATGGATATGGAAAGTTTGAACTTTTTACGATATTCTGTTGTGGATGTGTATATGCGTGCGAAGCTTTTAGCGAGATGACCGATGGAGTTAGCCAATAGCAGATAGTTCGTACACGAGCTTTTCAATGTTGTCCTTTTGATGCGTTTACATATCGTACGTCGTATTTGAAGAACGCATTTGAGTATTTTGAAAGTGCAAGCTTGGCTTAGAAATTTGAAAATTCAAGTTACTTAGCTACGACCAGCTCCTTAACCGAGCCACTTAGATAGCTTCCTTTTAACACCATCTAATTCGGGGCCAAGCTACAACGTTCAAATCTCGTAATAATCCAGTTCGCCCGGTGTACCGCCGGACGTTTAATTCCCTCTCCACCCACAGTCTTTTTAATCACAAAAACCTGGCCCAACTCCCCTTAAACCTCCTTTCACCTTGAGCGTGCGCCTAATCCCTTAACTCTCCGGGACAGCTATCTCCGGCCCCTATAATCCAGCCCAAAACGTAGCTAGCATTGTTCCACTCCTCGGTCTGCCCCCTACTCTCTCATCATCACACTATCGATTATGTACACGCGCACGCGTGTAAGCCCAGGCTCATAATATTTATTACCGTCAAGCCCCCGAATGTACGTGTGTATATATATAAAGCGCGGGCGATTAATCGGACGGATTAGCCTCTTGACTACTGCCGGAATGCGATTGCGCGCAGGTTCACGCCCGGGGTATCCATCTGTTGGGAAAGGTAGTAGTAGGAGAGTGAGCGAGAGAGGCTCCATTTATCTCGGGGGATCGAGCGATTGAATATCGAGCGTCTCGAGGGCGCTGCGATAAGGAGGCTATGAATGCGCTTTGAAGTGTCTTTTAAATGGCTGGACTGCTAGTAAAAATGGTTTTTGGATCTGGAGAGGCTTTATATTGCGGGGTATATCTGTGAAACGATTTTATTGGTTGTGAAGTTTTCTCATCATTTGAAAAGACGATTTGAATAAATTTCTGAGGTTTTCTTACATTTGATTTAATGTCTGATTTTATATGAATAAGTTTTTTCCAAATTTTCGTAGTATTTTTCATGTCGTCAATATGTTGAATGAGTGACCTGCATCAAAAAAGCTTTATTGAAATCGACAAAATTTTTTGGCGCCAGTTGTAAAGATTTTCATTTATTCAAATCCAGGAATAAAAAGTAAAAAATTCATACACGAATTGAAAAGGTAATCTGTACGAAGTTTAGTATAAAATTTTACAACTGTAGATCAAAACTTAAAATAAGTTCATGAGATAAAAAAAAAAAGAATAGAAAATTTAAAATGTAGTTTCCACAACATTTAAAAAGCTCTAATTCTATTACTAAAGTAAAGAATCTCCTTTTTAACCAGAATAGTCTTCTTTTCTTTCTATTTTGCTTTAAAGTACTTGGCATTAAAGCTGTTTTAAATTATCAGAATATAATTCCAATCCCTCTTTAACAAAATGAAAATCCTCCTTTCGTTTTACTGACTTTATTATTCGCCAATCAAGTCTTTCCTCTTCAACTTCAATCATTTATGTGAACAGTAGTATTTTTCCCGCGAGTAATTATAGACGTCTGACGAGCGACTTAACGATCAATGTTAAGACACTAATCCATAATCTATGCTTGCAAAGTGCCAATCCGCTAAAAGCACCGCCCCATTTAAAAACCGCACTTCTTTCAACTACATCAATACCTTAACAGAGTACAAATTCGAATTCGAATCTTTAGTCAAATCTTCCAACCTGGAAAAGACGACAATGTAAAAGAGATTTCTTTCGAGCTCGAATAATTAAACGTCCTAAAAGCACTCGCACACCGGACGGAACGAATCCTCGCGCGCTTGATAATTTAATCGCGCCGTTTCGCAAATTCTCTTTGATACAGCATCGCCCGAGAATCCACGGGCCGAAGTCAAGAAGCTTACGTATTTTGAGCCGGTAATTCCGGTTAATAGAAACGTCGACATTCTTGCGGCTGTGCGGGGAGAGCGCACTCTCGGATACAATTCGCTATTTTACTAATTGGAAATCGGCGCGATCCACTCCGCAGCTCTAAAGGCTTAGACAGCTACATAGAGCCGCAGCTATAGTGTTAGGTTGATTAAATGTAGAGAATTACCCGCGCCTGGCATTTTTGACAGCTCGATTCTCTCTCTCTCTCTCTCTCTCTCTCTCTCTCTCTCTCTCCACGCTTATCATCCGAAAAAGCGTCCACTCTGGTCTAATTGAAATTCTTACGATAGTTTTCCATCAGCTGTAGGTGAGCGAAGTGACGGGAGTAAGTATATATATAAGAGAAGAATAAAAAGAACGACGAGGTTCGCGCGTTGAAACGCCGGAGGGCGCGCCGTCTGGTCCGTTTGACGCGATTAAGCGCGGATTAACGCGAGGGATGTGTATGATCAGTCGCCGGGGAACTAAATTTGGAATCTCGGATTATTGATCTCGCGGACCGAGCGAGCGAGAGAGCTCACCTTTGCCCCGACGCCGCGCGCTGCTGCCGTCGGCTAATGTGGTTCGCTCGTTTGTTAAACTTTTAACTGCGGACTTTGCGTTTGTCTCGTTATAGACTAATCATTGTTGGCATATTAAAGAAGCTTTTTCTTGACGTATATATATATTTATTTTTACGTTTCCTACTTTATTTTTTCTTTGATGGATGCATTAACCGTGTTTCTCACGTAGATGGAGCACGAGTGGTATAGTATTAATAGCCAGCATTTTAAAGAATCGATGCACCTATTATTACAAACTGTAAGAAATATATTTCAATAAAATAATAATATCATGCATCAAACAGATTAAATGCATAAGTGCACATAAGATTTTATCATTGTCGAATCAAGTGCATCTGTCGACCCGAAGACCCGACAAATCGCCACTACATCCCCAACTGTACTAAAGTACTTTCGATTAACTTCCCCCGAAAAAGGGCAACAAAAAAGCTATCCTGGTCAAAATCATTCGCTTCCTCTATCCCTTGATATTGCTGCTGCTGCTTCTTCTTCTTCTTCTTGCTCCGGCGACCGAAGTACCGCAGCTTAGCACCGCGCGAAGTGCCAGGGCCCTCGATATTACGTTTTGTCGCTACGCGCGAGCGACTCCTCCTTCCTAGAACGAGCCAATGACCTTCGACCAATAACCGTCGGAGAGTCCAAAGGCATTCGTGTAGAAGAAGAAGAAAAAAACGATAAAGAGCCGAGATGTCGACATTCCGGTCGCGCAAATATTTTTTGAGAAAACTATACCTACGTGTAAAGGGGAATGTCGAGGGTCTATTCAGAAGCTCTTATTGACTCGGTGTATATATACGTATATAGTTTGTTATCATCGTTCTTGTACTTATTTCTGCGTTTCTCTCCCAGTTTGGCAAAAGCTCGTCTCGCTTTCTCGCTCTCCAACTGTCATCGGGCTATTAAAAGCTCGGGCTCGCTCGCGCGCGGCAATGCCTCATTCGGCTTAAACCGCGCTTGGTTTTCTCCCCACTCCTTCTCTTTCGCGTACAGTTCGGTATAATTTCGTACAGTGGCAAAGTTCGCGCTAGAGAGAGGCGCTTTGTAGAGAGGGAGAGAAAGCCAAATGGACTGATCGCGCCAGAGGTCGAATTATGTAAAAGTGCTGAATAGAGAGAGACCGAGAGAAACAACCGACGGCGTATAATGTCTGGTATACGATTGTTGCGCTAAGAAAATTCGAGGCAGTTGCAAAGGAAATATTTTTTATTTAACTTAGTCAATATTATGTGATATTTTGAAGTTGTACGATAAAAAGAAAAGACAAATCATAATACGCTTATGCCAATTTCTTTATCAGAAATAAGCCAAAATTTTTTTAATATCTCAGGTGTCTCCTCGACTTCTCGAAGAAAAAGTTATTTTTGTGACAATTATTCTGGCCATTATAGGAAAAATTAAACTATTCATAACCCAAGCGAAATCAATTGTAAAATCGTACAAACCACCGAGCAAAGCTCCGCGCGAAAATCAATCGAATTTTCGACCGCGACTGCGTCTGCGCCTCGATTTAATTGTGGACTCGGTGTTCGCGCCGCGCGTACAAAAAAAGACGGGCACAGAGAGGAAAAGAGAGGAAGAGAGAGACAACGGCGTCCAGGTGCGGGATTTATTTAAAGTACGGTATCCGATCGACCGAATAGTCTTGCCGAATAATCATCGGTGACTTTAATTCGCGCGCGCGGCGACGGTGAAATGTACTGCTCCGCGCGCGCGCGCCAGCCAGAGAGATGGCCAATTGCCAAGCAGACACAATCCATACTATAAATACTGTCCTCTCTCCTTTCTCTCGCTTTCTCTCTCTCCTCTGCCTCTCTCTCTCTGTCTCCCTTGGTTTCCATATCGGATCGGCCAACTAGTTCTCATCTGTAATCCCTTTCTTCTATTTTTTCCCTCTCTGTGTAAGAGCGAGTCGAAAAGTTGTCGTTCGCTCGCCCGTTCGTTTGTTAAACTTATCGGATTTTAGGGAGAAAAGATAATGTAACGAGAGGGATCGACATGAGGAAAAGTTCCTCTCTCTCTCAGCGCGGCAGCAGCAGCAGCGTAAACTAAATTCCCCGTCCAATCCTCTTTCGCAATTGAGAGGCTTAAGCGAATTGAGGGGGAGAGAGGCGTTACTTCGAAGCCTTAACGAGCCCGGAGATCCCGTGTAAACTACTAGAGAACGGATCGCACCGGGGCGAGATGACGTCCATTTTCTCCGCGCCTCCAAATCACCATATACCGCGAAAGAAAGCCTGTTTACGCCTTCCTTATAGACGAAGAAAAGCCAGTGTTGCGAGTGAATCGAAGGCACGACGTATTACTTAAAACTACTTCCTTGAAATTGTCTACTCGCACTGGTTTTAATTCAGTGGCGCGATTGCCATTCTTGAAAAACGGCAATTTAACGGTCCTTCTGTATTTAGTATCAAAATTCTGCGGGGGAAATGGACGTACTATAAAAACACGTCGCGTTGTACCAACCACACCCTCGATATATCCCACGACCGTGGCAACCACAACCCCGTCTCTTTTCCATCCCATATACACACTTTCCATTTTTCTTCTCTTCACTCCTCCTCACCGCAACGGCGGTGCACACGCCCGTAGCGCGGAAAGTTAGCCGGAAAGTAAGTTAGCCCGGGCGCGCAAGAAGGTCTCGTACACACATATATATATCTACCTACGCTGTATACGCTCGGTGCGCACGCGTATTTGCATGAGTGACAGAGAGAGAGAGAGAGAGAGAGAGGGCTCGGAGCAAAGAGCGGAGCTAACAAGATTTTGCAGGCGAATTCAACCGGAGACGACCGCCATTAGGACGACACGCCATGGCTCTTAGGCATCTCGCGCGTGCGATCGCGAAGGAGATAGAGAGAGAGTCTCGGCTACGCCCAGGCTGTTATGCAATTAAGAGCGCCATGGTGTACCATAGCCTGTATATGTAGGGTGGTGTACGAAGATTTGGTGGAGCGCGAAGGTGTTTGGTGTTTTATTTGGTTGGTTGGGCGAATTTACGCGGGGGATGCGATGGGAGAGGTGACGCGCGCGTGAATTGTTCGTCAGCGTGAAATTGAATTACCGGCGCGTGCTGACAATATTCGATAACGAGTGCGTAGTTGTTAACTGACGCTAGATATATATGTGTATATAAAGTATTGATTGACGGGCGCAAATTATCGGCGTGTAATTGTTTCGAGCATGCGCGTGCGAGTAGTTTAAATAGTATAATTTGCCATTCGATTTGGAGTTTCGTCGAGTGAATTATTTTATAAAGAATGGTTTGACAATACAGTGCTATACGAGTTTTCAAAAATAAATCTCAATTGATTTGTTTTTCTCAAACGTTATGGAAGTTCATGAAATCGTCATTTGATATTGGAAATAATATACGACGTTCGATATCAAATTAAGAAATATTATATTTTTTATATGAGATTGTAGATATCCTACAACGTCGATATACACTTAACAAATTTTAATTTATTATATCAAATAACATTCCTACGTTTGGTGAAACCAGTACAGACTCCGATATGATATCGTTCATTTCATAATTAAAATCAATTGTTATGATATCTCACGAACACGGTACAACGACAAATGTAGAGCTTTTCAAATATTAATAAAATCCAATTGCATTACCTCCCGTAAAGCTACACACTTTTACATCATCACCTCCACGCATCAGTGAACTCTATCATAAATTTCATCTCTCACGGGAGCGACCGCCAATAGACCCATTAAAAATCACTTGCAAAACATACCGTAGGAACAGTTTCGCTCGATCGCGCGGTGCGCGGATGTAACCGCATCATTATTAATATCGTTTGGCGAAACTCGAGTGCTCAAGGCGCAAGTTTGTTTAATCGATTGGATTACGGGGAAGGATTAGGCGATGCTCGCGCACGCACACAAACACACCTTGAAACTTAAACTGCGCGGATACGCACTTTCGAGGATATAGGCGAATATTATAACGATCAAACACGCAGCGGCCGCAGCAGCAGGTTTCGGTGAACTTTGAGCGCGCGGTTTTGTATGTCTTTATTTGGAAAATAGGAATGAAGATGGCTTTTTAATTTATTCGAGGGGGTACTTGGTAACCGATATAGTTTAGCTATGATTTATTGATGATAAAAAAAAATAGAACTGGGCCACTATTTTTATATCAAAAAACTATATATTTCACTGGAAATTCAGTTGAATTTGATTATTCGTAGCTGAATTACAGCGAAATCCACTTGCTCGTTTCAAGAGAACATATTTAAAGGTGTAGCTAGAAAAAAAACCGAACCGTGTGCCACTTTTTTCATCGATCCATATATATTGTCACAGCGTAATCTTCATTCCTCTCACAGCAATAAGCCACCGATAACCCATCTCTCGGGTCAGCCGCGTTAATGGCTCGCGCGAGTATATCGCAACTCCTCAAAAAGCCCGGAAGCTTCTCTCTTGGCGAGAGAAAAGGAAAGTCCCGTGTCGGAGTGCGGGGAAAATAAAGAAGAACGCGCGCGGCTTCTCTTGCCGGGCGTGTCTCGCGCAAAGAGGACAAAAGCGTCGACAAGACGCGGCGGATTGACGACCCGCCGGGACTAAGTTTAGTACTAGCAGGAAGAGAAAGGGAGAGAGAGAGAGAGAGAGATCGGTCGATGAACGAATCGAGGGATCGTGTTAGCCCCTAATGGCCGAGCGTGATACGGCTATTATTTCGAGCGCGCGCGCGATTATTTTCGGACGTCGTCGCGCGCGCTTTGCCGTGTAAAGCGGTGAGGGAAAAAGGAGAAGAAGAGGTGTATAATCGAAATGATATTGCGAGTGTAATTGATGACGACCTACCGCGATGACATGGCTGATTTTTTTTTATTTAGTCTCAACGAGCTCAGCAAAAGTTCATCCAGTGGAAAACAGAGGATATAGGTCCTTGCGTCATATCTTTAATTCTCTAGAAGCTTTACGAGCGGCGAAGACGAAATCCTGAAACCGGGGGTCGCAATTATTCACCTACGCTCGGGCCTGACTGTGAGCACATGTGTGTATTATGCGCAATGAAATCTTCATTTTGCTATGAATAAGGATGATTGTTCGTTTGTAGAAATGGAGGTTGACGTTGCAAATTGGATGGTTCGTACATTCTTAAAGATACATTTTTAATTTTACTAGAATAATTTTCTTCGGTCCGCGCTTATATTATGCAGAACATGCATTACCAAATAATTACATAAAACGCTACGTTTTAGAATTTCCATAAGATACCAAACCCTATGCATTTTTTATATCGCCCTTACCCCGAATGCAATTTTATGCTATCCGACACTCTCGACGCGCACCTGATGCAACACTATATAAGCTCTCAAGGAAAAGCTTTTCCGCGCACACAAGGCGCGTGTATAGTGACGTACGTCGTAGATCAAAAAAGGACGCCAACACCGTTACCGCAAGCGCATTTAAGTATATACACACACACAATAGCTTATTCCTAATAGCAAACGCTGTTTACCACCAATGCCACGTGCGCGCGCAATCAATGCAGCTCGTCGCGGCCGCAATCAGGCTTGCGTCATATACCATAATGCATCATTGTTATTTCTCAATGCGCCCGCCCGTCGCACGCAGATTAATTACTTTTCTTGTTTGACCCTTTCGCCCTGCTTGCACTCACTAATCTAACTATGATGTAGTCAATAATTAAAACGATATATATGTATATACACAAACCATATATTTTTCCTTATAACTAGCTCCTGTCCGAAACCTGAGCTCGCTTACTGCGCTGTCATCGAAAATGGGTTAACAGGCGCATATATGCGTGTGCGTGTGTCTCTTTCCAAATGGCGTGCGTTAATGCAAATCGAGCGCGTGGCCGCGGGAAATTCCTATAATCGAGCGGCTGATTGCTCTCTCTTCCTCTCCCTCTCTCTCTCTCTCTCTCTCACTCTCACGGCTCTGATGGAATCGCTGTCGCGCGCAATCTCCGCGAGCGAGCTGACAATGGAATTTCCCGGCGGTGGGCGTCCGGGAAACGGGATTTTCTCCGCGCGACGTGCGTATATATAGGGTACGTCGTATAGGGAGATTAAAGGTAAAGGCTTGGCCGTGACTGCGGCCGATCGATTTGGAGGACACAAGGGTGATTGGGGATTTAGTTTTTGCGCGCGGAGAGACGTGTGTGGGTTCGTACTGCGAGGTAAGACATTTTTTTTTTCACACTGTATTGCATAGCAAGTAAGATAAAAATATAAAAAAAGAACGTATAAGTGTGTCTTTCGTGTATGAAATGTATGTAGTTTAAGAAAATGTAGAAACATGGTTAAAGCACGTGTATTAAAAATGAAAAAAAAAAGATATGTACATGGACACGGAGTGTAATTATAAACGAATGTATGAAACCGTGGGGAAATTGTATGAGAGCCAAGTATGAAAACGTGGATTTTTATATCAACTCTTTTCAGCCACGGAATTTGATATCCGTCGCGTCATTAAATTAACAAAATATCCCCATATAGTGATCGTTTTATTGTTTGAAATTAATCATTAAATCATATTCCGTTTCCAAAATACGCATACAAGCAGCCTCTTCACTCATGTATAATCAGATCATCAATATACTCAAACCTTGTCACACGTCACATCTACATCAACCTATACATCCTTACTCAATCATTCTAATTACTCCTAATTTATTTCGGCATCATTATCAATGCCTTATACCTAAACCAGCTCTATACTCACCTTCAATCTTTAATTCACCGTACCTCAGAAAAACTCCCGCCGCGGCTCCTGCATATTTCACATCCCGCGGGCACCGCAATTTTTCGTCGTCGTCGCGATAAAGAATACATTTTTCGTGCGGCGCTTTTATGTATTTGCCCCGCTTTGTATGTATATCTGCGAGTAGACCGAGGGCTTTTTATTTCGCCATTCGTCGAGAAGAGAAGACAAAGAGAAAAAGAGGGGGAAGAGAGGGAGGACGCATTTAATAATTAACCCGAGTTGATATACGTCGGTGCTGATGGATGTCCGACGGGACGGATTAAAAGGATTTTCATCGGGGGCCACGCGAAAGAAAGAGACGGCGAATAAATAGTCGACTGATGAGTATAACGGGCGCCCACTCTACGCGCAATTTTTTTTTGTATTTAGACGAGACGACGCGGACATTAAAAAATGATTTTTTGAAAAATTGCTAAAGTTAGATTATTCGTGTTTTAACCGAGAAAATTGAAAGCTCAGTTGCCGCGGATAAGGGCTTTAGAGGCTTTTTAGCTTTTAAACTTTCTAATCTTCTTTTTTTTGCGAAACTAGCGCACGCGCGTACACCTACAGCATCAGCTTTGTTTTCCCGGCGCGTTGCACTTTGAAAAATTACACTCCAGGCGCTGCTGCTGCTGCAGTAGCTTTTGATTAATTTTTCCGCAATTAGAAGTCACTTCAAGAAAAGCGCGAGTGATTAAAAAAACGAGGTTGATTAAAATATCACATAAGGGCGTAGTTGCTTCCTTATATTTAAATGAAATAAGCACGGAAATGTGTATGTACATATATTATACACGCGTCGAGGGATGTGTGTGTATGTTTGAGTGTCAGATGTCTCTCGAAGTATCGCGGGCACGTCAAATTATATAGTGGCTTGATCGGCGCGGTTGAGTAAACCAGGATGACACATGTCACTTCGAGTAAGTGTAAACACGCGCGCGCAAGAGCAAGAGAGAGAGAGAGAGAGCGTCCGAGTACACAGATCAAAAGTAGCCCCTGAATAAATAACAAATAGCCGAGAGTCTGGATAAATAAAAGAGCAAATTGTACCGGACACAAGCACACATACACAGAACCTTTGGAAGATTTGGCGAATTCTCGGGATCGGAGCGTTAGATTGAAATTGTTGGTCAATATAAAAGTAACTTGAGTTTTCTACATGGGATAGATCGTAAAATGTGGAAAAAGTTCTTCTGCATCTAAGAAAAATGGTATCATGCTAATTTTTACGCTCCATCGTTTGTTTCACTATACACTTTTCATATAGTATGAAGTCGCTTCAACTAAATATTCTGCCAACAACTACCTGGACCAATCAATTTTTAGTTGATTTAATGAAAAACCTTGATAGAAATCCACATCCAATTTCAGAAGACAGCTAAAACCAAAAATTTAACTGCGACTCGTCGCAGGTTCATTAAAACCTCGAAAACCGAAATTCCTCCTCCTCCTCAGCAACCCCGACAGCGTTGCAAAAAACCTCGCGCAGTCCACCCTAATTGTTTTCCTCCCTCTCTCCCAACCTTTTTTCCTCTAAAATCCCTCCTCCACGCTCTGAAAGACGAGCCGTCGACAAGAGCCCCGCCGCGTGTGTGTAGCGAAAAACCCGGCGAGAAAAAAGGCGCGGGCTGGCTTCTCCCTCACACACACGTAGGTGCAGCGGAGCAGCAGTATATATAGAAGGGGAGTGCGAACCGAGAGAGAAGGAGCAAGCTGCTGCGCGCTCCCTCTCGGATGCTGCTGCTGCTGCTGCTGCTGCTGCTGGGTGGACGGCGATCAATACCCACTACTACCCGGCACGCGCACGAGAGAGACGCTGGTATATAGGCCTGGCGACGAGAGTATGTGTGTGCGGATGCATGCATACACAGAGGCAGACGCCCTTCTTGTTCTTCTCTTGCGTGCAAGAGGGGAACGCGTAGAAGGGTGCAATTTTTTTTTCGTTGGCTGCCGGTGCAACGCGTGTTGTTGAGATTTTGAAGATTCTTTTTTTTTCCTTTTTCAAACTGGCTTTGCAAGGACAGAACTGTTGAGTCAGAGACGTATGTGAAAAATAATGTGGTGGAGAAGTTTGGCTGGAAATGTGTATCATTTTGATATGCGACTGTAATTTATCTAGCGCTCGGCGTCACTCTCGGATATGATATACTAATTTCATTGAAAGGGGCCATAAATTCATATTAACTCTGAAAATTTCAACTGCGAAACGTCAACTTTGTTCGGTTACTCCATTGAGCGAAACTGGAGCGAAACTTTATTGCGGGTGCATGAAATATGGCCGATCTCGTATATATTATACAAAATCCACGATAGTTAAGATATTTATAGAATCACTTACTTAGACAAAAAAAAAATGTTAATTGTTTATTTTTAACGATGCACACGGTTTTCTCACATGCGCAACTGTCACAGCCACGTATAAAGAATCCATAACCGCGAGCGTTCACCATGCACTCGGTAATTTAATAGAGCGTCGCACGCGCGCGAGAACCATGACCCTTGATCAACGTCACTTTAACGCATTCGAATTAATGTGTTTCGCCCTGTCAACGCTGATATGCGTCGCATTATGCGCAAAATCTAATGAAGAGCGCCGCATCGCGAGGGCGGTTCGCAGAGAGATAGATACAGAGAGTAATAACGAGCCGACGAATTCCACCTCTATCCTAAACGATAATAATATAATAGGAATCTTCATGAGGTACGATAATATAACAACAATATAAGGCTCAAATATAATACACAGCACGCGTCGGTTGCTAATAGAATCGAGGTATTTAGCTCGGGGATTGACGCGCTAAGAGTGCGAGTCTACATATTTACCGGCGTTGCTGCTGCTCTGTTTATAACGTCATGGTCGCGCATTATATCCGGATGTCGCGCTCGCGCAAACATATGTATATTATACGTACACAGTACGTACACAGGCGTATTATGAAGAGAGAGAGAGAGAGAGATTTTTGAGGCCGCGCGGGAGAGAGAGAGAGAGAAAGTAACTCGGTGGTGTCCGCTGCGTGGGCGGTGCTGAAATAAGGGTAGTTTTAATAAATGTGTGTCCTGGTTATATTGACGGGAATCGGACGATTTTGTTGAGTATCTTTTATGTTGATGATATTCTTGGTGTTTCATTGATAGATTACATCTGTTTTCACTGTCTTTGAACTGTACGACCCTGGCAAAAGTCTTTTCAACCCCCTATTTAAATAATCAGGCGATTTATCACGCGATCGGCCATTGAACGGGGAACATCCCATTGCGAACGAAGCTAACCGGATAAATCGCCCGGTAATCATTCGATTAGCAATCAAATTTGTTACGGCGCCTCGTAATAGATACCTTCTAACCAAAGTAATCAACTATAAAAGATACATTTGTAACCTCATCCTCCGTTTCTATTTAGCCACTCGATCGTTTAAGCACTAAATAAACCACAGATTCTGCTAAAAATTCATTCGAATAAATTTCACCCTAAACCATATGCACGTCTCAAGATTTAGCAACTAATGCCCCGACGCCTTTAAGATATCTCCCCCCGCAAGCTCTGTGTGATGGGATTACGTGGACCGGTGCGCACGAGTTGCCTGCACCCACGCGCGTGGATCAAACGCTCTCTCACTCTATCACTCAGCCGTGGAAATTATATATTAAATACGAGCAGGTGAAATTCGTCGAGGTTAAATTGATGGATTATAATAATAACTTTTGAAAATTCGTATACATTATTTGTGTATTCAGAGCATCGACTTTGCGACGAAAAATTCATAAAATCGTCCTTTTGAATGTATATTCACACATCATACCTATATGCCCGCATGAGAGAAGATAGGCAGAGAAAGCGAACTAATAAAGGCTCAAAGGATTAATCACTTTCCATGCGCGCAAGCAAGTCGATCGGCCTCTCTCTCTCGCCTGAACAAGTCAATATCGCCAGACTCGTAGGCATATATATATATCCGAAAGAGAAAGAGGGGCTATAGAAAGCTCTCTCTCGCGCGCGCGCCTGTCATTTTCCCTGGCAGGACTGACACTTTTGAAATAACCTTTGAGAAGCCAGCTCTAGCAAAACTCGCTCCCATTCTCTTTAAAGCGCGCGTGCGCGCCCTGTCTCACTCTCTCTCTCTCTCTCTCTCTTGCTGTCGCACGCCGGAAATGAACCCAAGAGAGAGAGGCAGACTGCGGACCAACTTCGCGTGTATTATATATAAGAGGGGTGGTAAGGCGAGCCCATTAAAACAATTGGAAAACCATTATTGAAAGGGATGCAAGTGGTGTGGCAAGTACGAAAAATGAATTTTATAGGGGAGGGAGATTAGGTGGGTATACGATATCGGAGAGAAATTTTTGTGGTCAGCGAGTACTAATAAAACACTTTTCGGATATTAAATAGCCTAGGGTCGCGACTTTCTTTATAGAGGTTTGCAGAACACCCAGGTTTCTATGTTTATTTAAAGTCTCGATCCCGCTCATTTCATACCACCCCATAAAAAACCTACCCTCACCCTTGAGCGAACAAAAAGAAGAAGAAGAAGAAGGAATTTACTCAATCGCGAATAGGAGAACAGAACTCCCTCGGAAGCACTACTAGAACGCCTTTATGAACTCTCTCGCGCTCGGATTTCTCATGCCGCGTTCTCGCGAACTAGACGAGCGCGAGAGATAGAAGTTGCCGGGGCTTATTACCCGCCGGCGCGCTGCAACTTGATCTCCCCGCGAAACGCGAGCAACTAGTCCTGGAGAAGGAGAGTTTTCCGGAACGATTGAGCCGAAAATTTTCCTCTGATAGATGATACGGCGATGGCCGATTGAAACCTTACTTATTCACTTACTACACGTCTATAACCCCTTGTAGCGAACCGGTGATATCCAGCCATCCACACCGGCGGCCGAATTAACCGAGAAAATCATTCATCCCTCACTTATCACGGGTCCTCTCGTACCTACACCTATACACAAACCTCGTCTACAGGCGGCCTTATCGGCGGTCCGGCTTTGTTTGCACCGGATCAACCGACCGGCTCTCGCAAAATTCTCTCCCTCGACGCCAGCCGTGCAAAACAAGCCATCTTCGGCCCTTTGCCCGGCAGTGATACTATACTACTCTCTCTCTCTCTCTCTGTCACTCGCTATCGACCAGCCTCCCCCGGGGCCTTTGTGCAAAATGGCCTTCGGCCTGTTTTACGCGCGTCGAGATAGCTGCTGCTACTGCTGCTGCATTTGGTGACGGGGGAGGGAAACAGAGCGGAATTTCGTACGCGCGTGTGTGGAGAGGTTGATCCTGAATGGGGGTGGATTTTTTTGTGTAGTTGAGGGGTGCTGCTGGGTGGTTGGGGAAAAAAGTGTGGGGTTGAATGGTCGAATTTTTATTGATGATGGAAATCGTAGATTTTTAGGTTTATGATATTATACGGCTATTATGGGAATATGGATATCGTACTTTACGTTGTTCTATGTTTAGTCATTTTTAACGACTTTCATTGCATTCTATTTAAAATAAATTGAAGAACAGTATACTCTTTAACGTTGAATTAGTGATTTTTGTCACTAATTCAACTTTAGAGAGTATAAGCGATTATTGCGGCAAATAATTAAAATTGAAAGCTGATAATAAAGTACTGATTCTACAATCTTAAAGTTCAAATGTTCAAACAACCGTACCGGCCCATACAACGCACGACCAAGAAATCGGCGAAATTTTAATTGCCGAGCGCTCGAAGCCGCTATAATTGAATCTCTTTACATAAAACGAAACGAACGCGTGAAAGTGAAGCTTATATATAGCAAACGACAACCAGTATCCACCTACACCTACAGTACACTCGACTAACTTTCCCCCGCGAGTTATGACGACAGATCGCGGCCGCTCCCATTCCGCATCCCTCATCATAATATACACCTGCGCGCGGTGCGCGTCTCGCAACCGCGCGGCGCGTATAATTGCAGTGACCCTTTAAGCCAGACGTAAACTCTCTCGAGCGCTATTGTGCAACTTTCCTCTCCCTCTCTTCATCGCATCCCAGCAGACCTTTTTTTCCTGTGTGTGCGCGCCGCGCGCCCCCCTCACAATGCGGGGCGCGAGCGTGCGCGAGAAATGCAGTGCTGCTGCCGCGACTAGCTTATATAGTCGCAAGGGGGAGAGGGGGGGGGGGGGGGGCAAGGGAGAGAGGGGAGGCGCGGCGGTTTTTTTTTGCGGGTTCGTTGG
>JAPYZO010002260.1:0-15225 GCA_030522905.1 Torymus flavipes
ACCAACACCCCCCCCCCCCCCCCCCCCCCCCCCGACGTTTAATTAACCCCGTTTGAGAGCTGGTAAAGCGACTGCGGTAAAAGCCGTGGCTTTTTCCACGACGGAGCGACGACGAGCTTGTAAATGCGATTTTGTATGTAGTGCCGGTGAGAAAGAGAGAGAGAGAGAGAGAGAGAGAGAGAGAAGCGTGGGTTGTGTCTTTTGGATGTTTTGTGGGTGCCGAGATGATGAATTTTTTTAGGCAATAGGATGATTCGGGGTGGTTTGATAACGGTGTAATTATATTTAGTTGCATTAACTATTCTATAACGCTGTTGCCAAACGTTTACTTCTCTACGATAATATGGCGAAGTCAAACTTCCGCTCGCGAAGTAGAAGACTTCACTCCCGAATCAGCTAATACAGCGCTAAGCGGTATTTTACTCACCAGCGTGCGCGTTCCCCTATTTAACTTTCCGGTTAAACCGAAGTCTGATTAAACATCAAACATGCTCTCCATAACCTTTTCCACCTTTCCCCCCACCCATATACATAATTCTACCAGACCGTTAATTCCATTTCGAATTTTCTTTAACATTTCAACGCAGGAAAGAGGGATCCGGAAAGGTATAAAGTGGCCCGTGCAATATTGATGCGACGTATTATATCCTTTCGGTCTGCGAATTCAAACCACGCTGACCTTCGTTACCTAGATTACTCTTAGCTATATTTAAAACGAGACTCTGTATATTACACTTTATCTCGTATCAATCCCCACACACACACACACCGACCTAACAAAGCAAAAATAAAAAGAGCAACGGTAGCGCGGCCGCGATAAAGCGTTTAAGCAAGCGATGCAGAAGCTCGCCGCGGCGCTGCACTCCACAATAAAACGCGCGACGGGCAACGAAAAAAAAAGAAGAAAAACGCGAGTGCTCCCCGGTAGGTGGAGAAAAAATGAGACCGGGAGATAAAGAAGAAGAGCGTGCGCGTTAAAAAGGCCGCGGCGGCGGCGGCGGCGGCGCGAGCTGTAGCCGGAAAATAAAAAGAAGAAGCGGGAAAGATAGCGAGCGACACGTATATACGCGAGCGAGAGAGAGAGAGAGAGAGTTTTCTGCATGGAAAAGTCCGGCGGAGAGGGCCGCTTATCGATTGCCGGTTTTAGCTTTCCGCGCGGTCTCTCTCTGCTGCTGCTGTAGCGCGTCGCGTCGTCTGCGAACTTCCGTATGTGTGTAATAATACACGTGTGTGCGTATTATACGTGTGGGCAAAGAGGAGGGTAGTTCGATTGTCCCTCGGTATTGTTTACTCTTACGTTTTTACGGGATTATGGGGCACACGCTGGCGGCTGCTTTTATCCGAGTAGGAGGAAGATTGTTTTTTTATTCGAGCGGATTATGCTTTAAGGAGGACAACTGTTGAATGGATTTTACTTCCAGTAATACAGTTTTATGGGAGGGCGGAGTAGTAGTATAGCTGCCTGTTATATTTTCGTGCGGGTTTATTATTCGCGGTTTGCGGCCGAAGGATTCCATCTCACTATACCTAATATACACTCGACTCTCGTCTCATCTGTTGCTATACACTCGCGGTCTTTATTTTCACTGCTGCGTATTTATATCAAACCCTAAACTTTTCTGCATTACTTTATTTTTCACGACTATATACACACAGACGAAACAAACCAATCTCTCGTGCCTCCATTCGCTTCTGTAACATTTCCAAAACAAAAAACCTTTATACATTCCCAAAAATCCCTTTTCCCACCGAAATATATAAAAACAAAAAAAGCGGCAATCTACCGCACGCGAACACGTGTACATATACTGTATCCGTCGGGGCGAAATCCTCTCTTCCATTTTCTCCATTTTCCGCTCCCCGCCGTGCGCGAGGATAAAGAGAGGAGAGCTGCAGCGGCAACGGCGGCTGTTGCGGAGGTCGCCGACCGACCGACGCCGCGAATCAATTTCAGCCATTATGTGCGCGCGAGCAGAGTCCATGGTGTAGGCTGGTTTTTTGAAGATTTTCAAAGGGTGGGGGGAAGTGTAAATACGGGTGTAAGAGCGCAAATAAATATAGGAGAAGGAGAGGTTTTGGAGTTTGACTTTGCTGTGAGATTTGTAAACTGTTGGTGTAACAGGACAAGCTTTCACAAGTGAAACGAGGCTATATGGCTGAACTTTATCCCCTCGCTACTGGGCGTCACTAATGTTCTCATTCGTGTCAAAAATAGCGTCACAAACTCTCTCGCCTACTTCTGCGTATATATATCGACGAAAAATTCAGCCAGCCGACTTTTTCCATCGCCCCGATATATACTCTCTCTTTTCCACCCATACACACATATTTACGCGTAGGTATATATGCTTGTTTTGCGGTCGCTGTCGACGATCGATTTTCATTATTCATTCTTTCTCTCTCTGGTCGGTTACATCACAGTCGAAGATAGGTCGCGGGGGGATGAGATTTTCAAGAGAGGGAGGACGGGGACGGCTAAATTGGCTTGTATATACAGATGTATACGGAAGGGTGAGTTGTTTCGCTTTTGGATCGCTTGTGCAACGTGATGATTTTATTTCGGTGTAAAAAGTCCGACGTGGGCGGATTTTTTCGGTACTCGTATGTGTTGTGATTCGAGAAATTGCCGGTCGAGCTGATGTTGTTATCGCTCGGTGGTGCGGTTCGAGGAAATATATTTGATAGGAGGTTTTAAAAAGTTTTTTTTCGGGGATTGTTGGTGGATGCCTTTGGGTGTATACTGACTGGTATCGTAATATGGAGTTAATGAATTAATGGCTTTATATAGACAATATTGTTTAATAAGATTAAAATATTAATATAATGTATGGACGCTAAACCGTTACATTGCGCTTTTACATCCCGCGTAAGAGATACTTTTCGTTGTTTGTGCGTGTGTCTATGTGTCGACAGCATTGCAAAGAGCTACATGCGCGAAAACTAAAAGATAGATGATTTTTCGCGCTGCGTATACTTTTTCTTGTGAAAAAGAACAAAGAGAAAGAGAACGTTCATATTTCAACATTTCGCACGCGCGAGCAAAGTCAAGTTCCGCGCAAAAAGCACACACACAGAAATACGTATGAAGAAAGTTCGCGCAAATAAAAAAGAACTACGACGAGAATAGAATGGAACGGAAGAGAGTATATGAGAGTGAGTGAGAGGTATAAGAAGCTTGAAAACAGGATTGCGAACGGGAGAGTTGCATATTTTTTATAGACAGGCTTTCTAATCTCAAAAGTGGCTGTCGTCATACTTTTCAGGCCATTATCAAGAACCTATAATTAACCCATCATAATCTTATCAGCGCCGATAACCTTACCAAAACGACAAAATAATAATAACCACATTCAATCCATTACCAAAATTACCCACTCTCTTCCCAGGCGGCCCCCTACTCTCAACACGCGAAATTAGTCGTCGAGCGCACGTCCGAAAAGTCAAAACTACCCTCTCGGCATTTACATTCGCGTCGTCGTCGTCGTCCTCTTCTCTCCTCTCATTGTTCTGCCTCTCTCCTCTCTCACTTGCTCCACCCCCCCCCCCGACGGAATAATTGCGAACTTTTTCCATTTACGAGGCAGAGGCGCAGCGCACTAATATTTTGCGAAATAATCGCGGCGCACTGAGAGAGAGAGAGAGAGAGAGAGAGAGAGAGAGAGAGAGAGAGGAGGGGGCGGTGAGCAATTATACAAGGGGCAAATTAGCGAATTTCGCTTTAAGTCACGTTCGGTGGTGTCTTCCGTGTGGAGAGGTATGGTGAGGGGAGGGGGGGGGGAGACAGAGTTATTCGGCGGAGAGAGTAATTTCGGGAGTATAAGGGAGGTGAAGGAGAGGCAGAGGTGAAATATGGTTCGACGGTTGCGTAGGGACGTCGGAGTATTACTTTGTTGGGGGGGTTGGGAAAACATAAGAGGGTTTTGGTTTTTATGTAGTGTGTATGCGAGATTTTTGTTGAAAATGGTCATGGTTAGTAAGAAAAACGTTTAATAACAATTTAATAATACGTTAATAATACTTTAGTAATACTTTAACAATATGTTAACAATACTTTAACAATACTCTAACAATACTTTTAAGCAAGTTGATACCACTTTCAACTGAAGAAAACTAAAGAATCAAACCGACAATATAGACAACCTTATACATATCACATCTTCTTACACCATTGTATCATGTCTCCTGGACATTTTTACTTCTCACTCGTAAAAGTCTCTTGTGTGAATCCACTTCCTTCAAATAAAATTAAGACGCACACACATCCCGACGCGATCGAAAAACCATCTAACCCTTTTCTCCACGCCCCCTAAGGCTGGCAACAAGTGGAAAAAACTTGGCGAAAACCGCGAGCAAATCGAGTTAAAATAGTTTTCTCCGCAGTCGTTCGCTCGCGCGCGCGCAAAACAAAGCTCACGCGCGAGAGCGCGGGAAAAGAGTTCTAGACATTTTCGCCCCGCGGCGTTTTATTCGCTGGAGAGACAGGTATATACCGATCGAGGACGAGGGGTTTTTTTTCGTCGTCGTGGTGGTGATGGCTCTGCCGCCCTCGGGGCTTTTGTTCACCGCGGCGAAGTGAGAAGTGTCGCGGAGTGATTTCAGGATGGATGTGGGGGAATATTTGTAAGGGTGCGCGAATCGTAAGAAGGAAAAGGAGATTTTTCATTTCTTTTTTCTTTCTTTTTTTTTATGTTGGGAAAGATAGGGACTTTAGTTGAAGTTGATGTTTAATTAGCGGGAAGAAAAATGTATTTGGCGAAAATCAAACTCTCAAGTTATAGTGTAAATAGTTACAACAATTATTACAAATAAAAGTAACAAACCATAGTAACTTTTCTTTTTTTCAATAACAAAAAAATCCTGCAACATCACTATCATCACGAGGCGGGGTAGCCTCGGGAATCCCGCCCACGGAGAGATAGAGAGGGGGGGTTAATCGGCGTCACGGTGTTCTCGGGCAACTGAATCGAATGCCTTCTCACGATTAGCCGCGATTTATACGGGCCGATCTCCGCGCGAGACCTTTCAGCCGGCTGATCGCTCTTTCTCTCTCTTCCTCTACCGTTCGCAGTACGCGCTCTAATTTCGTCGCTCCCGACGTCTCTGTTTTCGCGCTTGAGCGTGTGTGTGTGTCTGTCCGCCTGGATTGATATGTAGACGCTGTTGAAGATGTTCGGTAGCACACATAATAACAATGTCTTCAACTCGGCCGTTTGAAACAATCGAAGTACATCCGAATTGCGACTCAACTCGCCAGCCATCACTTATACACACACATCCGACCAAGCTCAAGGCCACTGCGCGTCCATTCATCCCGAAACCGCCGGACAGCGACCTCCGGAAGACCGCACAACTAAAATCAATCCTCCACCTCCTGTATGTACATATATACTCCGCAACAATGTCTGTATACATATATCTCGCGTTTCCTCCCTCGCCGCTGTCCGCGCTCATTCCCCTACACCCTTTTTTTGCAATAATCTCTTTATATATCATTCTTCCACAACACAGTTATCAAGCCGCCCCTGTGAAAAAAGGGGCATCAATTTCAATCGACGAGAACAAAAAAAAAGGTCAACCCTGTACCTACCTATCGCCGCTTTTTACGCGTGAAAAAGCCCGCGCTATATAACATAACCTTATCTTCGCTGATGCGCGCTCGCTTTTCGTCGCGCACGCAGACTAGACCAATTTCCATCTCTATTATACACACATCCGCGAGAGATCTTTATCGTGGCTGAACGCAGCCGCGCGGATTAAAAGATTGCAGCTATGTGTGTGTGGGTGTAGGGATGTGTATATAGGCGCGACAGAGGGTCGAGGGCCGCGAAGTGGATCGATATTGCCGGGGAGGGCGGCGTTTTGAGAGTTGCCGGGAGTGCTGATGTGCCGGTACGCTAGTACTGGTATACAGTATAGTGGATTGATCTGTCAAGGAGATTCACGCGCGCGTGCAGTAGTTTAGAAGCGTTTTGATATAGATTTCACGCTTATACGCGTTAAAACCAACTTTTCGCTTATATCTTATTTGAGAAAAAAGAGGGTAGTTTAAGGTACTTTGGACTCTCGCCTCTTTTGCTTTTGAATCCAATTTAACTTGAACCGCGCAACTTTCTCGGAAATTTTTCTCTACCATTCTTCGCCACTTATACACCGGATCGTCCCCTTACTTAAATATATTATACGCAACCATCGCGTCCATTTACAAATGCAGCGCGAAACCGCACCCCTTCTTCACCACCACCACCCACGCCCATCGATCATTAAAATCGCAATTACCGGCCGATTAATCACCCTCACTTTTCCAGCAACCTCTCTACTGCGAGAGTATTTGCTCGATCGGAAACTCTCGCGATTTTGCGCGGGGACCATTAACTTTTGCGAAGTGGAAAAAAGAGTGAGTCCAGCTATAGTCGACCGCGCGCCCGCCCGCCCCTTCAACAGGTTGGCGTTATGTTTTAACCTTTTTTCTTTTTTGACCCCAGCCGCGAAAGTGCCGCACCGCGCGGCCCTAAAGTGGATGCAAAAATTTTTCCCCGAAAATTTCGAGCTTGAGAGTAGTGTGCGCGCTTTTTGATACAAAAATCTGAAATCACAGCGATCAAGCGCTCGCGCAGTTAAATATACTGTACATGTGTATATATAACGAGCGTGAACCGCCTCGTTGCTACTTCTGTGAGAGTCGCTGGGCGCGCTCAACCGCAAACAAACTGCGAAGATCCGGGGCATTAATAGCGCATAAACCCACTTTTCTCTCTCTCTCTCTCTTTCTCTATCTCGTAAAACTTTTCTATTAAAAGTTCTCGACAGAGTAAGAGAGAGAGAGAGAGAGAGAGACACGGCGAAAAATTCGCGCGTATAAAGAATCGCATTATCGGGATTTCTCCCGCCGCGGTTGGGTCATAAGAGACTGAGAGAAGCGGCGAAAGAAAGAAAGAGAGGGGACGATTAAACCGTCCTTACCCACTTAATCGGCTGAGAAGGAGAGAAAGAGAGAGAGACCGAGACTTTTGCACCGGGATTTGGCATTGTGTGTGCGTGGATACGGGTTCCCTTTGAATTTAAGATTCTTACTTCGTGGTTTGCGATTGACGGGGTTCACTAATTTACGAGTCAAAGTCACATTACCCCGTCTGTATACAAACGTCAACGACTGTATAACGTCCATAATACTTAATAACTGTATACCTCAACAACTCCCAACCTTTTTACATCACCTCTTCATTCAATATATTCCGCACTTAGATTCGTATAAAAACAGCAAGCCCAAATATCTCCCCTACATGACCCGCGAGAGAATTCAACGACCCCGCGGACGCGCGAGGTCAGCTATATAAGTCGACATTTCACGGACGCCGCGCGGGCGGAAAGACAGCCAGCCCTCACTTCTATACATACATACGTACACGCGGTGTTCGGGGTGGTGGAAAGGACCGCTCGACGCGCGCGCGTATCGATTTCAAGGGTCGCGTCGCTGCTAGCTCGCGCCCAGCCTAACCTCGAAAGCCGCGGCACGCACGCCGCCGGCGCGCCGGATTCCGGAGGGGATGTATATGCTCGAGGGGGATAAAAACAGAGCCGGATAGGTGGATGTATTGTTGGATATGGCGAATGTGGGTGAGAGAGGAATGATGCGGAGGGTTGGAGAGATTTTTATAGAAACGTTGCTTGCATTTCTGGGTAGACTATACTTACTAGTTTTAGGTTTCTTAAGTATATATATAGTTTAGTTTTAGTATACATGTATATCACGATTATTTTTCGTTATTGGAATTCAAACCACGCGTAGACTATTATGTTGCCCTACGGATGACACATTCTTTTCATACCGATTAGCTTCGAGGAACCAAACAAAAGAAAGGCCCTTCTATGTAACGTACCGAGACTAGTCCTTTGTATCCCGGCCGTCGACTCTTTCCTCCCGCGGGGATATACCTACGCGTCGTCGCGCGGCCTCAAACGACTCCTCGGACTTCTTTCAGATCGCGCGCGCCGATTAACTATTATAAGGTCGTCGTCGTCGTCGCGACGGAAGCCCGCGCGCCTCTGATCACGAATTCCGTTGCACATGCACGTACGATGAAGGAGGAAAAGCTGCGAGATGGGTTTAGTGAACTCGCGTTAACGAGAGCAAACACGTTCGTACACACATACGCGGCACCCGACAGTGTATATATATGTGATTAGATAAGGCACACCAGCGGGTTGTATATTATGTACATGGTTGCGAGATCCTAAAAGCTCCGCCGAAAAAGCGCGGTGTGTATAACGTGTACTATGGGGTAGGGCAGAGGGAACGCGAACGAGGAGGAAAGAGAGCGAGCGGAAGAAAGAAAGAACTACGAGTCGGAGAGAGAGAGAGAGGGAGGTCGATGTCCTATACCCTCTCTCTTTCTCTCGGCACTCGACTTCTTCTTCGCTGCCGCCGCCGCGAGCGCGTTCCGCGCGTCTACCTGTTCTTTGTCGCGCGCGGCGGCCGCCCTCGTCGATTTTTCACGAGCGAGTGAGAGAGAGAGAGAGAGAGAGAAGTTTGGCTCGGCTGACCCTCTGCTCCGAATTCCTTGGAGAGGGGAGGGGAGAGGGAGAGAGTGAGTTCGTTGATCGGGTTGCTGCGACGGGGAGGAGAGAAAGAGGATGACGATGATGAACGGCCGGTGATTAGGCGCGTTTTGGGAGAACTCGCGCGGCGAGGATGAGAAGGCGGAGAGGAGGCGATATAGTTGCTGTGGGAGAGCAAAACAGTGAGTGGTATTACTATGGGCGATGATGGTATTTGGAACGTGTGTGATTGTTTGTGGGGGAAAGGCGCAATCGGGGAAAATTGTTGAGAGGTGATTGGTTTACTAAAGTCAATGGTATAATTGATATATATGTAAAAGAGGAAGGTTACGATTTCTGGATAAAATGTCAATTCTTACATGTATAGAAAAAAAAAAGTTTCATTCGCTTAGGAATTCAACAAAAGATAATCCTAATTAAAATTCTACCACCGACTGATATACCCACTCATCTGCCATCCCAGCGAAAGACAAGAAAGAAAAGAGAACCCCAACCACACACACGCAAGCCAAGAAGCACAAGCAACTGCACACACCTCGCGATCCTCGAAAACATCTCTAACGAACCCTCCGCGAAACCCGATGCCCTCCTCCCGCTCTTATTACTCTCTCTCTCTCTCTTTTCTCCCCTCCGCACATGTGTGTGTGTATACCCACGCGAGTACTCGAAAAATCTCCATATATACTCTACTCCTCCCCTCAACTCTATACTCGCCGAGGCTGCTGCACTGCACATACTCTCCCTCGTCTTTTTCTTCTTCTTCTTCCCCTGGCACACGACGAATGTTTAGAGGAACCTCTTGGCGATCCATGCGTGTGTATATGTTTTTTTGTCAAGAGGTAGTAGCGAAAAAAGAAGAGAGGGATAGGGAAAGGGAGAGAGGAAGATAGCCTAGATAGATAGCTTTCTGCATCGATAGATTTCGATGGAGCAGCGGCGGTGCGGCTCTCCTTTCTTCCTCTCTCTTTCTATCCTTCGCACTCTCTTATGTGCCACCTATTTCTCTCTCTCTCTCTCTCTTTTAAACTTTACTTTTATATATTTTTGTTACCGTCCGTTATTCCCCTCCTATAAGTGTTATTATACGAACGTTTGATTCCCCGAGTTTCCCGATGAGTGTAACGCGATGATAAAATTCAGCGAGCAAACAAGGTCAGTCGAGATATCCCATCTTATCTGCCTTTACACTCGCGCAAAAAGCCGCACGGTTTACGGGTCACATTATTGTATTGTTATTTATATACCTACACCCCGGTAGGCGTCGTTGCTCAATTTTGATATCACAAAATCAATTACATAAAAAGCTTATTATATATATACGATTGACTTACATCAACGTTTCATTTTTCGTTGCAGCGATCTCGAGAGGGACCTGAGCCTGTCGGAGGACAGCGAGGATGAGGCGCCCGCCAAGGTAATACTACCATTATACATATTACGAATTTACTAAAGTGTCTGTAGACCGCAATCGCTAACGATTTTCTGTTTCGCAGGTCGTCGTGCCGCCGTCTAGGCCCATGAGGGATGGACGAAGCCCACAAGTTTCCGTACCGTAAGTGTTTTTCTCTCCCCTCTCGTATATACCCTCGTCCTTTACAGCAAAAAAGGCACATCTTTAAAAAAAAATCGATATAGACATACACTGACCGCCTACATAGGGACACCTACGCTCTGTTCGCGTTAGGCGAAGCTCGTTAGCAGAGGCGAAAAACCTCGTTACTCGAGACAGACAGACAGACACACGCCTCGCGGATTAATAAAAGATTGTGTATAGAGTCGCGTTATATCGATTCATTGTACCCGCGTGTACGAGAGAAAGAGAGGGACTTTGGAGTTGCAAGGGGGTGCGACGCGCGGTTAATGACTGTGTAAGGCGGAAGCACAGCGAGAGATATAGAAGTTGATTGATTGGGTTGTTAGACGCTGGATTAGGAATGGGGGGTGTGAAAAGTATAAGTTTTTTCCTTTTTCCAGAGGGGTTGGCAGAGTTGGCCTGGATTCAGCGGGATCGTTGGGTAATAAATGGTTTTGCCAGGGTATAGGAGGGGTGGTTGAGGAACTGGAAATTTATGGGAATCTATAGATGAATTTTTGAAATTTATGGGGTTTGTAGAGAATCTTTCGGGTGGACAGGTTCTCGACGTGGACAGTTAGCTTGGAATAAGATGTATTTTGAGGTAGTTTAGTAATTGCGTGCCTACGGTGTTCATTTGTTTCTATTAAATATAATTTAGTTTAGTGCAAGATTCAATCAATGTTCTTTGAACAAGAAACTGTATCAGATAAAATCTGAATTTCTCTTCTTCAAAAACACTAGCCTAATAATACCCCAGACTCCTGAAAACTACTACACCTCCATCACACACCTGTTAACGTCCATCATTTATTCTTCTAGGCTCTCTGGTCCAGGCATGGTCCCGATGACGACAGCGCCACCGCCGCTAGCCCCGATGTCGCCGATGGGCATGTCGCCAATGGGCCCAATGTCCCCGGCCCGGCCACTGTCGCCCCTCGTCCAGCCGCCAGCTGTCGTTCAACCTCAGCAACAACCTCAGCAACAACAGCAGCAGCAGCAGCAGCAGCCACTGTTGCCACTACCGGCTATGCACGCGCCGATGCAACAGCAACAGCAGCAGCAAAGTCCAGCGCTGATGAAGCCCAGCCCACAGGGGCTGGGGAGCAGGAGGGCTGAGAGTCCTGAGGACGAGCCCGCGATTCACCAAAGACCGCCCAGTCCGCCTGGTAAGTTGTCGTCGTGTGGGGACTGGAGTTGGGTTGAATACGGGGAACGGTATGGGATATAATTGATTGGTTAGTTGAGATAAGGTATTGAGGTAATGGTAAGGGTTGGCGAGATGCCGAATAGATAAGTGCAGGGGTAGATGTGGGATAAGAGGTGTGGAAGATTAATTGCTTTTATGGAAAAGGAACGGGGAAATGGAAAAGTAAAGGTAGTGGAGGATTGTCATTGAAGAGGAAAAGAGATAAATATTTTTAAGTGTAGTTCTTAATGGTTGAGAGGGATTGTAATTTTTCTTGTAAAACGATGGCAGTGAGCAAAATTTAGTATGAAAGTTTTAGAGAACAATATTATACATATAGTGTTGTTAAACTTAAAAGTAACTGAACATCATGTGAATGGAGGTACACGCGTTTGTATAAAGTACGCAGATAAGGTACGATGTTTATAGTGAAAAAAATTTTTGAAGTGAAATAAAAGGCGAATTCCAGATGAATTTGACGATACCGAAATAATCGTCAACATTTTACGCCACTTTAACTCCATCAAAGAAAAAAATAAAAATTACAGCGTTGCAAAGAGTATAAAGTTTTTAACAGTTCTTTTACAGCTAACTATATATAACAACGTCGAACTTTAAAAACTCTATTTCAAACTTTTTTAAGTCTCCGCCATGAAAAGATTAATGTGACTAATTTTATCTTTACTCCATTCCCTTAAATAATTTCGCTCAACCTTGCACACAGTTGAGCCTTATCGAGTATTCTGCTCACTTTACCTTTATTAAATATATTAAACACTTGACACCAGTCCAATCGCTTGCTCCAATAATGTGACGAAACCAACGATACTATAAACGTAATTTTTTCCTCTCTCCTTCAGGCCAAGCGCCGCCGAGCTCTGGCAGCGCCTCCTCGTCTTCTGACTCGGGTTCGGACTCGGGTAGCGATAGTTCGGACGACTCCGACGACGAGGTAGCAACCCCAGCCGTCGCGCCCGTCAAGGGCCCCACCACACCACCTTCGGTGTCACCTCACGAGGCACCCGAGGAGCCTCCACCGCCAGCCGAAGAATCCAAGCCCCGCTGGAACCTCAGCTCGTTCCTGAAGAAGGAGGAGCTGCACCAGAGGCGCGAGGCACCCGAACCCATGCTCCTGCAGCCCGAGAGGAGATCCTCGCGACACTCCTCGTCCTCTGGTAGCACAGCTGCTTCTGCCACTCAGCAGCAACAGCAGCAACAACAGCAACAGCAACAGCAGCATCGCGACTGGGAGCTGGACGAGGCGCTGAAGAGGAACAGGACTAGCAGCACCGCGTTGCTGAGCTCGCTGAGCGATAGCGAGCAGCATAGTGACGAGAAGAGTGCGCCGAAGGAGCCGCCAAGGGTACAGGTGAGAATAAGTTTAATATAGTCTCGGGAAATCAAAGACATTTGTTGAATTAGAAGGTGTTGGTATATGTTCGATTCTTATGTTTACGAAGTATCGATAAGTGATAAAAGCATTAACAAAGTTTAATTTAAATTTAATTAATAAAGATTTGACCGATCTTTCTGATTTCGATAAATTCCGCGCATTTGCTTATATTACATGAACGCATTACGTAATTTATTACGTGCGGTAAATCTGGAAAATTATTTCAGTCAAAATCGATTGCGGAGTATCAAATATAGAGAGGTATTAAAATATACCAGAACAAAAGACCGTCTGTATAATCGAAATCCAATAATAATATTGCTTAAACAATCAAACGATAAATTTACACTATATTAACATCGAGAGAGCTGAATTTTTCATAAATCGTAAAATAAAACTTGTCATTAAATGAACCGAGCTCCGACCAATACGTAATAAACTTTGCCTTTTATCGTATATCCGAAGCTTTCATTTAACCCATCGATTCGTATCTATCTCTTATCGAAAACTGCACTCATAAACCTTCATAAGAGATTCAATATATCCTGCTTATTGTGCTCTCGCGCGCCGCCATAAGTACTTTAGGCGCTTGAGAGGCTATCCTATTGACCCTATATAACAATCCTATCAACTTTGCCGATACAATTCGAGCTCTCCCTCTCTCTCTCTCTCTCTCTCTCTTTCGCATCCAAGTATTGAACAACCATTCTAATTTTTCTTCTCGTTCCAGGTGCAAGCGGAGAAGCCAAAACCTCCGGACGTGCGCAAACGTGGCAGGCCACGCAAGACGGACAAGAGTCCAGCAGCGGCCGTAGCCCCACCGCCGGCGGTAATCGAAGACCCGAAACCCGCTGGGAAGCGTAACCGACAGCGCAGCGGTCAGACGACGCACAGTCCACCTCGCACGTCCAGAGCGAAGAAGCAGCCAATCTCCAAGCCGAATATCACGGAGACGAGCGACGATGAAGAGGACAACACGAGCGACGTGCGGCATCACCACCCGTTCAGCGACACCGACTCCGAACCACAGGCGTTGCCGCCCGCGCGTACCCGCGATTCTCACGGGCATAGCAGTAGACGAGCGCCATCGGCTTCCTCGCCTGCAGTCGAGAAGAAACATCATAGGCCGCCGAGGGTCAGCGTGTCTAATCCTGATGACGGTGACGACGACGACGATGAGGAGATCGAGGAGAGACAGCAGCACAGGCACGGCAAGCGATCGCAGGACGACGACCCGCGCTGGAGGCTATCCACCTCGTCCTCGTCGTCCATGAAGAGGAACAGGAAGCTCAGCGAGTCGAAGAAGACGGAGAAGAAGAAGAGCCCGCCTAAGATCAAGCATAGGAGGCAGAGGTCTAGGGTTACGAGCGCTCCCGAGTGTCCGTCAGATACTGACAGCGAGTCCGAGGTCACGACGAGGACCAAGAAGGTACGCATTGGAATTGTGATTGGATGGAATGGGATTGGGGAAAGTGTCGCCGTGCTGGAGAGAATCTTTGCGGGCTGGGTTTGGTATGGCGGAAAAGCGAGGTTGGGTCAGTGGAATGCATAGGTATAGTTTCTTGGGACCAACACGCTTTTCCGATAAAAAATGGCAAGTATTCAGTTCAATTCTAAATACGAGACATTTCGAAAACAAGTTTTTAGATACCAGTAATATTTGTTTGAGTGGTATTAAGATAATATTGATTAAGGTGAATTAAAAGTATTTGCTTCAATTAAAGACACATTTTCTTAGTGCTATTGAACAAATATTTACCAGGATCTATTACTTAGATATAGAATAGAAAAAAAATATTTTTCTTATGATGACAATATAAATCGATATTTTGTGAAATCCTTCAGGCAAAGATGTTATCTTCAGTACGGGGACAATAATATAAATGTTTTTTAATCTTTCGTTACATGATTTGATTGATCTAAACATATTTGTTATCGTCTGGTAGCGAATAAAAAATATTTTTAGCTCGATAAATTATTTTCTCATGCACTTCGATTATCACTTTTTAATGTCCCTATGATTTCATTTAGAGGTATGAATTTTATGCATGGTTCTTTTTCATTTTGATGATTTCGTTGTTAGTAGATTCTGAAATTTGAAGATTCTGAAATATATCTTTATGGATTTGCCAGACATCTTTTGAATATTTTATTGTTTACGATGCTTACTAAAACCATCGATATGAAATAATAATTATCTTTGCACGTTTATCATTAAATAATATTGAAATATACGAGGAAGCTCTTTTTCGATCAAGTCTTCGGACTTTATATATGGAAATATTTCAATTATGTGAATATTGTTACCAGTTAGTGAAAATTGAGAAATTGTAGAAACCCATTGGCATTTTTATCGATTTCTGAAGATTGCTCATATATAAATATTGAAATTCATTCAATTTTCATCAAAACGTGAACTTGATTACATTTACTTTCAAAATTCATTTTCCTTTATCTACAAAAAAATCTCATTTTAATCCTGACAATAAGCCAATATCACCGTCAAAAGAAAAA